>OX387355.1:12955000-13152500 GCA_947563465.1 Archips xylosteana
AACTCCGAAGCGACACCGAATTAACCGAGCACTCGATAGCGTAAATTCCCGGCGCATCGAGCAGAAACGCGTCGGGAATTATAGCCAATAGGGCGAGGGCAGCCTCCTTCGATCGACTATAAAAGGAGGTGCCTTCGCCCGATAGTTAGTTAGCAGCCAGCAGCCTTCCGAAACAGTCAGCAAGCAAGCCTAAAAAGTGAACCTGACTACAAGCCGACTACCGACCCAGCAGCGAATTGGACACCGAACCCCCGACCGCGAACATTCGACCCCAGCACCGAATTCGGACCGAACATTCGCCCACGAACCCACGACCCCTGCTACGTACCCCGGACTCCGATTTCCGAGACTACGAATACGACCCGGCTTTGCTTACCTGACTCCGATCCCGCTAACTCCGACGACATTGGCTGCGCAATACTGACTCGGTTAACTCGGTCGATTGCGAACCTCGAAACCGAATACAGTCCACTAAAACCGAACCGTGCGTTTCACTTTTCTCCCACCGACGTCACCGAGAGGAAAGCTGCAACGCACACAGCTGTGAACCCGAGGCTGTGCGACGAGTGCCTGGCCTACGAACGACTAGGATCAGGGACCCGTCGGCCACAAGTAGCTTGCTTGTGAGGAGCGGCGACTTTCGCCGAACGCCGACGAACAAGCTGCCGCCGAACGACCCCCGACGACGACCGCTGCTGCGACGGCTGCCACGACGACATCCGAGGACGTCTGGCAGCGTCAACTCGAGCGGATGGTCCACCGCGACGTCTCGCCCGCTATGTTACCCCGCGGCGAGACAAGGATGGCAACACGCGAGCCGCCGCGTGATGCCACCACCGGAGCGACGCGACGTGACGCCGTGTACTTCCCCCCGCTGACCCGCGTGGGGGGAGGGGAGGTGGGGCAGCAGGTTACGCCCCCACCTCACGCCGCATACTTCCTTCCGCTCAGCCGAGCGGGGGAAGGGGTGGTGGGGCATCCAACCCCCCCCTACCCGAAGCCAGCTACTACCCCCCCCTCGACCAAACGGGGGGAGGGGAGTATCCGCCCCTCACCGCAGCGGGGGGAGGGGAGTACCACCCCCTCACCCAAGCGGGGGGAGGGGAACTCGAGGTCCACAACCGACCACTTCTGAACGTGGGAGCAGCGGAACAGCCCGTCTGGGCTGCCAACAGGGAGCGACCGCAGCGAGCCGTCGCTTTCTACGACGACCCGGCGACGCAGGCGGAACGAGCCTATGCGAGGTCGCCGGCCCCATCCCACGTATCGAATGCGACGGCCAACCGCATCCGAATGGCGGAGGAAGAAGCCGAGGAGGAGTTGCTGCGCATCAAGCAGCAGGAGCTGGACCTGCAGAAGGAGCAGGTTCGTGCCAAGCTGAGGAAGCGGATCGGCACGATCGAGGCCGAGGCATCCCAGGCCGGCAGCATCATCGCACCACATACCAAGGTGGATGATTGGCTCCGGCGCACCGCAGCGAACCCGCCTGAGGCGCCTCCACAGGCGCCCAAGGTGGAACTGACGCGGCGCTCGCCGCCGCCCGCCCACGATACGAGGCGGCGCCGTTCGCCGCAAACGACACCCGCCCACGATACGAGGCGGCGCCGTTCGCCGCCAACGACACCCGCTCGCGAACGCAGCGCGAGCGGGAACAGAGGAATCGAGAAGCTCGCCGAGGCACTGGAGAAGATGGCGCGGGTGCGCCCACCACCGCGTCAAGTGTACGAGCTGCCTGCCTTCTCCGGTACGGCGGGCGATTGGCTGCCATTCCATGCGGCCTACACCGAGTCGACGCGGGCGTACAACTTTACGCCCAACGACAACATGGCGCGGCTGCGCTCGTGTTTGCGCGGCGCCGCCCGAGAAGCCGTCGAATCGCTTCTGCACACCGCTGCCAACCCCGATGCCGTAATGCAGACTCTCCGGCAGTGCTATGGGCGCCCAGAGGTCCTGGCGTCCAAGGCCCTCGACGACCTCAAGAAGCTACCGCGCCTGGGCTCCACCGCAACGGAAATCAACACGTTCGCGGTGAAGCTGCAGAACATAGTGACCGTGCTGGGGTCACTCGAACAACAGGGCTACCTCTCCAGCCCCCTACTGGCACGCGACGTCATGGAGAAGCTGAGCCCGCACCTTCGAGCGCGCTTCGGGGATTTTGCGGCCGAGCAAATGTCCCTGGAGCCGCAAATCGTGACGCTGTCGCGATTCCTGATGCGCGAGGCGGACCGTGCCCTCCGATACGCCTACACTTCGGTGGGCACGACGTCCGCCGCCGCCACTGCGACGCTGCCGCCCCGAAGGGAGACGACCCGGCCGGCAGCACCGACACCCCGCCCGCCAACGAAGCCCGCTACGTGGGGCGCGCCGCGGGCGGTCTACGCGACCGAGACGCAGGACGCACGCAATTGCCTCAGCTGTGGGGGCAATCACCCGACGCCGAGGTGCAGACGGATCGCCCAGATGACGGTCAACGAGCGCTGGGAGTGGGCCCGCGACAATAGGGTCTGCTTCCGGTGCCTGGACCAGCAGCACCGACGGGAGACGTGCCATGCCCGCACCTGCGAAGTAGAGGGGTGCCGCCACGTGCACCACCCGCTATTACACGCGAGCGCAGCAACAGCGCCGCGCCACTCCGACGACAACAGCGAGCGTGCGCCGCCCCGAGGGCGGGCGCCGCCCGCTGCTCCGAAATCGGCGTCGCCGCCCAGGGACGGGCAGGCGCCGATCACCGACAAGCAGTCAGTGACAACGGTGCGCGACACTACCGGCGGGGCCAAGGTCCTGCTGAAGATGTGTCGCGTCCGGGTCAGCGGTCCCAGCGGCGCGGTCGATACATTCGCGCTGCTGGACGACGGGTCAACAGTGACTCTCATCGACGAAGAGCTAGCACGCACCATCGGCGCTACCGGCCCCGCACTACCGATGCAAATGCGGGGCATAAGCGCCACCACCGACCTGCCACACAGTCGCCGCGTGTCCATCACAGTGCAAGGACGCGGCGACGCACACAGGGTCACCGCGCGCACGGTGGAACGCCTGCAGATCCACGAGCAGCAGCTGGGCAGGGACGTGACCCGCTTCCCCCACCTACGGGGGCTCGAAGAGGCGTGCTACGCCACAGCGACTCCGCGCCTTCTCATTGGCGCGGACAACTGGCACCTGATGGTCGTCCGCGAGGCGCGGACGGGCAAGCGACGGCAGCCAGCAGCGGTCCGGACGGCACTGGGCTGGGTCATATACGGCTCAGTCCCCCGGGCCATCCAAGCGAGCGGGGGCACACAGAACGTGCTCTACGTTTACAAAAATAGCGATGCGACGACGAAACGAAAAGCGAACGAAGCGACGCGGGCGGACATCGCCCGCGAACTCGATGCGACGATAAAACGACCAGCGAACGAAGCGACGCGGGCGGACAGCGCCCGCGAACTCGTTGCGACGGCGAACCCAGCGGACGACGCGACGCGAGCGGACAGCGCCCGCGCGATCGCCGCCACCGACCGGTGGTTCACCGGGCCCGATTTCCTGCGACTGCCGGAGGACCGGTGGCCGCAGGAACCTCCGAAAATAGTGCGCGAAAACGTGTTTAAAATCAGTGACGGCTCCGATAACGCGATAAATCTTAGTGAAGTGTCCGATAATAAAAACAATAAAACCGCGAGTGGACACTTACCGAAAATAGAACGATTCTCGAGTTTCGAAAGGCTCATTAGAGCTACGGGTCGAGTTCTAGTGTTCGTCGCGAAGTGCCGGGATCGCGCTAGTGCGGGTGAGCTCTCGGTAGAGCTAGTGCGGCGAGCGGAGCACCTCTGGTATCAGAGGTGCCAAAGCGACGACTTTGCGGAGGAAATCCGCCTCCTCCGAAGCGGGGGGAGGCTGCCGAAGAAGAGCCGCCTCTACCCACTCGACCCCGTCCTGGAGGACGGCCTACTGCGCCTGCGCGGGCGGGTCGACGCCGCGCCGGTGCCGGGGCTAACGAAGCGGCCCGTCATCCTGGACGGCCGCCACGCCTTCGTCCGCCTTCTGATCGAGAAGGCGCACCGCGACGCCGCCCACTCATCAAACGAGCGGGTGGTGAACGACCTGCGGCAGCGACTGTGGGTGCTGCACCTTCGCCCCACGGTGAAGAAGGTCGCGCGCACCTGCCGCACGTGCGCCGTGCGACGCGCGACGCCGCGCCCGCCGGCCATGGGCGACCTGCCGCGGGCCCGTATTGAGCCATACTGCCAGCCCTTCACCAACTGCGGAGTCGATTATTTCGGCCCGCTCACCGTCACCATCGGGCGGCGGCACGAAAAGCGCTGGGTGGCGCTATTCACATGCCTGACGACGCGCGCCGTCCACCTCGAGACAGTGGCCAGCCTGTCAACCGACTCTGCAATCATGGCGCTGAGGCGCCTGGCGGCGCGACGCGGATGGCCCCGCCTCATGTATAGCGACAATGCTACATGCTTCCGCGGGGCCGACACCGAACTACGAGCCGCTTACACCGAGTGGCTGCCAGCGCTGCGCGACTATGCGCTGCGCCACCGGATGGAGTGGCGCTTCATACCCCCTGGCGCTCCGAACCAGGGAGGGGCCTGGGAACGGCTGGTGCGTTCAGTCAAAGTCGCACTGGCCGCCACCCTGTCTTCTCGGGCCCCCAAAGAAGAGGTGCTGACAACGTTGCTGGCGGAGGCCGAGCAAACAGTCAATGCGCGGCCTCTGACGCACGTGTCAGTCGACCCAAGCGACGAAGAAGCACTCACACCGAGCCATTTCCTGCTCGGTGGACCAGCGGGGGCCCCCATCACCGGTCCCTGCGACGACAGCGATCGCCGGGCCTGGCGCGCGAGCCAGGCGCTGGCTGACCACTTCTGGGCCCGCTGGGTCCGGGAGTACCTCCCGATGCTTGCCCCCCGCCGCTCTCCGAGCGGGGGCGAGCGACCGATACAAGTCGGCGACCTAGTTGTGGTCGTCGACGCGAGCCTTCCCCGGAACGTGTGGCCCCGAGGCGTCATCGAGACTGTCTTCCCTGGACCTGATGGCGGCATACGAAGCGCGGACGTGCGCACCAAGGGCGGCGTGTTCCGGCGGCCGACGACGCGGCTAGCTGTCCTCCCCACTACAGAGGAGGCCTTCCCTACGGATGCGGCGGGGGGAGATTGTTGCGGACAGCCACCCGCCATTTAGTAAATAAGTTGCGAACGATGTATATAGTCTATAATTAGATTTAGTTAAAATAAGTTTTTAAAATAAATCGAAATTATTACGACATTTTTGCGACCCTAGCCCATGTATACAAATAAAGATGAAAATCCCGATATACATGGGCTGGGGAACTTCGAGCCCGACCGATAGCGATTAGAATAATTAAAATATGTCAATTAACTCCGAAGCGACACCGAATTAACCGAGCACTCGATAGCGTAAATTCCCGGCGCATCGAGCAGAAACGCGTCGGGAATTATAGCCAATAGGGCGAGGGCAGCCTCCTTCGATCGACTATAAAAGGAGGTGCCTTCGCCCGATAGTTAGTTAGCAGCCAGCAGCCTTCCGAAACAGTCAGCAAGCAAGCCTAAAAAGTGAACCTGACTACAAGCCGACTACCGACCCAGCAGCGAATTGGACACCGAACCCCCGACCGCGAACATTCGACCCCAGCACCGAATTCGGACCGAACATTCGCCCACGAACCCACGACCCCTGCTACGTACCCCGGACTCCGATTTCCGAGACTACGAATACGACCCGGCTTTGCTTACCTGACTCCGATCCCGCTAACTCCGACGACATTGGCTGCGCAATACTGACTCGGTTAACTCGGTCGATTGCGAACCTCGAAACCGAATACAGTCCACTAAAACCGAACCGTGCGTTTCACTTTTCTCCCACCGACGTCACCGAGAGGAAAGCTGCAACGCACACAGCTGTGAACCCGAGGCTGTGCGACGAGTGCCTGGCCTACGAACGACTAGGATCAGGGACCCGTCGGCCACAAGTAGCTTTCGTTCTTCCTTAATACTGCTCCATAGAAAAAATGTACAACATACGTACGTCCACTTTACATCGTCGCCATTTCAAAACTGTTGCTTGGGAGTCGAAGCAAATTTACCAGAACCTGGCCCTATACTACGAAGCGCGAAATTCGAACTTCGTTTCATGCCGTTTCGCTCACGCTAATGGTATTTATTACGAGAGTGAGAGGGACCGCACGATCCGAACTTCGAACTTCGAATTTCGTAGTAACCCCCCTGACAAGTAAAGGTGCTAGTCGAAAAAAAAATACGAGGCGTGGTAGAAACGTACCAAATTCTTATTATTTCAAAAAATTATCGTTTTGTTCATTCACTGGGTACTGTTCATTCACTGGTACGCTTACCCTACATAGCAAACTCAATAAAATATTTGGGCAACATTAAACAACAAAATGAATTACGCTCCACACATAATTGTATGGTGGCCTTTTGTACCCCTGACCTTTGCGGAATAATAATTTTGCGGAATAAATATTATACATTTGGCAAATGATCCTACGGAATTTCATGCAGTTGGATTTTGAATCATTTGGCAAATAAAAAAATGGATTTTAAAACATTTGGCAAAAGAAAATATGGTAAATAAAATTTCGGACAAACAATAATAACCCTAATCTGTTTGAAGTCGGTGACTTAGCACGAGCGAGCAGGAGTGGACCTAGCCATCGACCTTACGTACGTACTATCTATTGGGTTTCTTTCTACCACTCCTGCTGGCTCGAGCTGAGTCACCGACTTCAAACAGATTAGGGTGAGGCCACACGAGCGTAATTTTGTGAGTTGTGAGCGGCAGAATTTCGGTTGCGCCATACATTGTGTCATGTGAGTGTCACGGGATGGCCCGCATATTGTATGGCGCGAACCGAAATTCTGCCGCTCACGACTCACAAAATTACGCTCGTGTGGCTTCACCGTTAGAAGAAAGATATTTCCATGCTTTTTGTTTGTAGTCGGTTCAATTTTTATTTTATTTTTTGCGTTTTAGTTTTTGGGTGTTTTTTGAAGTCGGTTTTATTTTTTAATTAAAAATTATTTTGTTCAATTAAATTAGTTTTACGTTAAAGGCGTATTATCTATCTAACGAACCCTACGGCTCGTAACAGTACCTACATAAAGTTAGAAAAAGAAACAAAAAAAGGTCATCGTCTGTCAATTGCGGCAGCAAGGCAATAGTTTTACTACATTTCATCTTAAATTGAATCATTGATATCATGGCAAGAAGTATTTTTCTTGTGTTAGAGCAACCGCACCGCAAGCAACAAATTCGGAGTTAAAGGTGAATGAAATACTATAAGAGTGTTTAGTATAAGTTTTACTTCACCAAAATACTTCTCGATCGCGTTTACGTAAAAAAATCAATTCTATGGAAACATGGTCGCGCGCGCGCGGAGACGCTGTCCATATTTCCCTAGTAATTGATTTTTTTACGTAAACGCGATCGAGAAGTATTTTGGTGAAGTAAAACTTATACTAAGCGTACAGTATGCTTAGTATAAGTTTTCCTTCACTTCAATACTTCTCGATCGCGTTTACGTAAAAATTTCAATTCTATGGAAACATAGACGCGCGCGCGCGGAGGCGCTGTCCATGTTTCCCTAGTAATTGAATTTTTTACGTAAACGCGATCGAGAAGTATTGAAGTGAAGGAAAACTTATACTAAGCGTACAGTATGCTTAGTATAAGTTTAACTTCACCTAAATACTTCACGATCGCGTTTTCGTAAAAAAATCAATTACTAGGGAAACATGGACAGCGCCTCCGCGCGCGCGCGTCCATGTTTCCATAGAATTGAAATTTTTACGTAAACGCGATCGAGAAGTATTTTGGTGAAGTAAAACTTATACTAAGCATACAGTATGCTTAGTACAAGTTTTCCTTCACTTCAATACTTCTCGATCGCGTTTACGTAAAAATTTCAATTCTATGGAAACATAGACGCGCGCGCGCGGAGGCGCTGTCCATGTTTCCCTAGTAATTGAATTTTTTACGTAAACGCGATCGAGAAGTATTTTGGTGAAGTAAAACTTATACTAAGCGTACTGTACGCTTAGTATAAGTTTTACGTCACCAAAATACTTCTCGATCGCGTTTACGTAAAAATTTCAATCCTATGGAAACATGGAAGCGCGCGCGCGGAGACGCTGTCCATGTATCCCTAGTAATTGATTTTTTTACGTAAACGCGATCGAGAAGTATTTGGTGAAGTAAAAACTTATACTAAGTGTACAGTGTGCTTAGTATAAGTTTTACTTCACCAAATACTTCTCGATCGCGTTTACGTAAAAAATTCAATTCTATGGAAACATGGACGCGCGCGCGCGGAGGCGCTGTCCATGTTTCCATAGTAATTGTTTTTTTTTACGTAAACGCGATCGAGAAGTATTTCGGTCAAGTAAAACCTATACTAAGCATACTGTTCTATTACATTATTTCTTATTTTCATGCGTCTTTGTAGGTAAGTAAACTACAGGGCTACCCTTTTTTTCAGTCCACTGAAGCAGGCATCAATGTGTGTCAAAAACGTTGTACTTATATTTAATTTTGGACTCCGACTAGCATAGAAATTTACACGCAAGAACACAAGACAAGACAAGAAGATGGCGTGAATTGAATGCAACTGAGTCTAACTAACATAGTGCAAAATGTACTGATCACTTAGTGTGGAAATTTTACAAGAAGCACTGATCTAAGCATATCACAAACATCAACTAATTCATGTGGTTACCATTAACTACCTACATATTTCTACCGCTCAAAATAGTAGTTTTAAAACACAGCTATGAATTGGTAGGTACAAAGTATTTAATTGAAGCGATGGTAGTTGGTAGTGCTAATGGCAGTTTATAGATTGACAAAGTACATGAACTCGGTAAACTAGAAAATTAACTTTCAGAACTAACACCCCGCATCGCACGGCCGGGGGCAGTTTCGTCAGTTACGCGCTGGTTGCCAGTAGGATCGGTTTGCCTAATGCATAGAAATATATATTTCATTGCACCCTATATAAGAAGCTGTACAATCAACGTCATAAATAAACGATCACTTTTGTACCTTGTCGCAATCTGTCGTTACATAATTTCGTATGACTTTTCAAATATGTCGTTAAAGTGATATGATAAGGTACAAAAGTGATCACTTATTTATGACGTTGACCCTACATACCTTAAATACTGTTGTTAGATTCACTGGAACCCTTTTTTTATAAAATAAATAAGATGTAAATGAGCAATTATACTTTTAACATTATTACGATTATTGGTTTAGGTTATTATTAACTGAAATAGGTTAAGATCTAAATTTGAAGCTCTTAAAAACATAAAGTACAATTATAGAAAACTTATTACATAATTAATCAAAATGTCAGCAAAATTGGTTAGTAACAAACAAAACAAAACTCTTAAAAAGAGGTTGATGTGATTTGAAACTACACTATGATAAGACAGAGAGCAAAAATCTCCGTAAAAAATATCAAAGGTTGGAATTTTCAATTGATTCAGTTATTTTAAGGTTACTCAAAATTACCGTGGAAAATGGAAATTTTATAGCTCCAGATATTTTATTATATCCACAAATTGATTGAACAAAGGCAAACATTAACGCGTTTTCCGGTAAAACGCTCGCTTAAAAAATATTATATCGAAACGCTTTTTAACTTCGCGGTAGCTTGAAATGTATGAACGAAACTCTTTTAAATTCAGACCTCGCTCTCGCATGCATAAAATCCTATTTTATCACTAACCTAACTCGGAAAATCCACATCACAGCCGCCGTTTTAAAAACTAGAGCAATACTTACTTTGTTTTTACATAAGACTTTGTTTTGTAATTAAGTACGCTTTGCATTCATTTTAGAGGGTTATACTAAAAAAAACAAGAAATTAACAATTCCGAAAGTAGGAATTACGAATTTCTAAATATCGATTTTTTGCTCCAGTAATGGAGTGGCACTTTCAGAAGAAGAAGCTGCACGGAGCTCCTATTTCGCGTAGTTAAGGCGCTTCGCACTTTGTTGCCATTTTATCCTAACCTATAGACGCTAACGTTTACGTTTAGAGTGATTATTGTTATTCATTTTCACGACTGTCGAATCGAAATCGAACAGGTGTTGATTCGGTCAATGGTGTCTGAAATATTTTATTCCTAAAAAAAAATCCTATTATTAAAAACACGAAGTAAACTTTACTTCGTCGAATGTCAAATTTCCGAATTAGCGATGAAATTTATAATCCAAATATTGTTATTGCTTTTCATTCTTCGGAGATATAAAAATCAGATATAAAAGAAATCGAAATTTTGAACTTAGGCAAAATAAATTTCGTAACGTGTTTTTTAATAATCAAAATTATAAGTCTTGGGAAGAACGAAAGTCGCAGTTTTGTAAAACGGAATAGTAGATAGATTCAGAATAAAATATTTCGGAGTAGGTATTTGGGTGTTCCCCTTTCAGGTTTTCATTGCCAACATATTTGTTTAGCTTAAACTTTGTAGTTCCACCATATCCGTCTGTGCGCAACTTGATTCAATTACTCTCAGTACCTACTAAAAAGCTGTAATTTGACATGCTAATATTCTATCCTATCCTACTAATATTATAAATGAGAAAGTTTTTAAATGTTTGGATGTTTCAATGTTGGTTAGTCCGTCACGCAATAACGGCCCAACGGATTCAGATGAAACTTGACATACATTTATACCCGGTAATGAGTTCCCGTAGGGTAATATTTTTTACTTTAAAAGAGACTAGTGGGCGCTGTCCAAGTACGTTGAAGTACACTCGGCTGTCAAGATGACATATAAACTTCGTCTGCAATATAATATATTAGATGACGTTGTCCGAGAAAACTTGTGCTTCAAAAATGTTAGGTAACTTTACTACCATAACCAAGGGATAAAACTAGTAAAACAATATATATTTATTATTTCAAAGCTCCGAGGAACGTTGGGAGTGATGTAGGATCCATATAGCCATCTCTGCAACATGGCTTATTTGCTCAAAGTGATATAATGTAGCGAATCGATGGCAATGCTGGGGCCGGAGGTGACGAGCCGGCGACCACCTTAAGTGCATTTATCCATTTCGGGGCGTTCCGTAATGGAAGCTTTCATCGTTCGAACCGTAGAGATAAATGTTACGTACCTGTGCAATTTGCTTTTGAAGTTTTCGCCGTGTTTACGAACACGATATTGCACTAAAGCGCTTTACTTCGGCAATAATTTAACCATTTATATGGCATCTATCAATTACGCTTAAAATAACTTGCTGGCATACTGCGCTTATACTCATACCTATCCATATTCACTGTGTTCCACGTTGCATGCATGTCCTATACGTTGTTATAAGCAAGTTCATAGAGTTTCGGATTCATATTAAACAAGGGTTGCTAGTGTCCATAGGTGGTGGTGTTCAATTGACATCATGTAACTTGCTCCATTTTTACCCGATATCATTAAAATCCGGTCACATGCAATTCGAACTCAACGCACTGAAGGTTGAGTACAACTAATTTGTATTTCTATGGAAAACAAAAAGTCTTTTTATGGTTCAGTGTTTTTGGGAGTTCTGTGTTGTGAGGCTTCTTGGCAAATTTCGTAATACTACACCTATGTCAATGACTGGATACCACAAGATGGATGGCGGCGATGAGGTAGGCCCAGGAGGGGTTGGCGGGGCGACCTAGACGTGTACTCTAAGGACTGGAAGAACATCGCTCAAAATCGGGATGAATGGAGAAAAGGGGGGTGACCTTTGTTCAGCGGTGGGACACTACTCCAGGCTAATTTAATGTCAATGAAAAGCAACCTGTAGGTTTTGACTTCCAGGGTTTCTGTATGAAATGTCGTATCTTTAGATCACGTGACTCATTCTTCACGGTCACAAAGATAACTTAGCATTAAGTAATTCATATTAATTTTAGTGCTCCTGAGAAAAAGTATCTTGATACATAGACAGTTCCTTTTTCCCGGCTGAGGTACGAAACCCTAAAGGGAATTCGATACTTAATCTTAGTACGCTATAGCACTATGTAATATTACAGTAGTTAATGTGCCAAAGTACTTGATGAAGTTGTACGGACACTTCTCTCATTAACTTGGCGATCACGTTCACATTAAGCTCGTTCCCAGTTCAGGGACGGTGCTGAGAGCGCTGGGCACTGCCTCTGCCTAAACAATCAGGATAGGACCATCGCACAAACATGACAGCGACTGTACTATATCGTATCTCTAGTGTTATGTGTGTGGCAGGGAAAGGGCCAAAACAGAAATGAGAACAAATCTCTAAGGGATATGACCAAATCACGCAGGGAATCCATTGTCTCATTTGCCTAGAAAAAATCAGTCATTTGATTAAATACCTAAATCTTTTTAGTGAAATGACAAAATCTATTGCATCTTATTATAACTGGTGTGGCAGCTTTATTAGTTTATGTGAATTGTAACTATGTTTATTGTTTAGGTTTAAGAACAATGTACCGTTTGTGCCCAAATAAACATTAAAACATCGTTTCGTAATAAGCCAATAACTATTGGCTTTGATTATGTGACTATACTGACCCATTATCATTAGTATCATATTATTGATCAAAGTCACTAGCGTACGTTTTATGAATTTTTTATACATTTTATATATCATCACACATCACTTCAGTCGAAAGAAGTCCACTGCTGGACATAGGCCTCCCCCAAGGTTCGCCAAACAGAACGGTCCTGCCTGCGCCATGTGCATCCAACCCGTTTCCGCTACCTTAACCAGGTCATCGCTCCATCTTATTGGAGGCCTGTTTACGCTGCGTCTTCTGGTCCATACATTTTATATATTTCATAGTATTTATTTTTACACTAACAATAACTTTAATTTCAATACTATATGAAAAAACCCGTCTGTATAATTGCCGTTCCCATTGGAATTCCGGGAAAATATATACCCTATGTCACTCTCGGAACTGAGATAAATCTAATGACACCTCACATTTCAAAATCCATTGAGCCGTTTAGACTGCAGGGCGTGCCAAAGAATTATACGCACATACATAGGTACATATTATATAAAAACATACGCTCGAAAAACATACAGTCAGTACAGACAGTGGGTACAGGTAGTCAGACAGTCGGGTGAAAATAACTGCCGAATATACCTACTACATTTAAGAAGTAGATACATAATGGTTCAATGAATAAAAAACTTTGAACATGTTAAAATAATTATCAACATTACAAAACTGGTGACTTTTGTTTGTTCTTTTAACGACCGCTTTATCCTAGTTGGTAGTGACCCTGCCTACGAAGCAAGAGGTCCTGGGTTCAAATCCCGGTAAGGGCATTTATTTGTGTGATGAGCACGAATATTTGTTCCTGAGTTATGGATGTTTTCTATGTATTTAAGTATTTATTTATCTATATAAGTATGTTTATCGTCGTCTAGTACCCATAGTACAAGCTTTGCTTAGTTTGGGACTAGGTCGATTTGTGTAAGATTGTCCCCTAATATTTATTTATTTATTTATTTATTTTATCTGGTTTTCACCCGACTGTCAAAGGAGGGTTATGTTTTTCGAGCGTAT
Organism: Archips xylosteana; assembly: GCA_947563465.1. Taxonomy (NCBI): domain Eukaryota; kingdom Metazoa; phylum Arthropoda; class Insecta; order Lepidoptera; family Tortricidae; genus Archips; species Archips xylosteana. The sequence continues at coordinate 12,968,574 of OX387355.1, forward strand.
GTATTTATGTATGTATATATCATTCTTTGGCACGCCCTGCAGCCTAAACGGCTCAATGGATTTTGAAGTGTGAGGTGTCATTAGATTCGTCTCAGTTCCGCGGGTGACATAGGATATATTCACATGGGAACGGGAATTATACAGGCGGTTTTTTATCATCTAGTATTAAAATTAAAGTTATTAAGCACTACAACTGTTAGAAAGGTCGGGACTCACAAGGAAAAATGGGTGAATTGGCATTGGATACTTGAACGTTTACGTTTGGAATAGAAATATAGCTTCTTTAAAAAAAGATACAGCAGCCTTTTCATGACGTGTTGAAAAAATTTCTCGCTTTATACCAACACCATGTTTTTAATATCTCCCACAACAGGATGTTCTACGACAAACTCTATAATACAAAAGAGTGAAGCTAAAACATTTTAATATTTAAACCAACTCCGGTCTAACTTCCTTACTTGAATTAGTGAACAACTGCAGTCTGCTCGTTAATTAACCCGCGTTCAAAAGAGTCGGAGCGACCCGAATGTTTGTTTTTATGTGTGTTCGCGCTAAAACTTGCTTTGGATTCGAATTTCGAACAGCGCTCAATTAAAACACACGGTTTGTGAACGCAGTTTGTGTTTGAAACCGACGGACCTACGAGATAAATGTACTTTTTTTAATGTTATAATAATTAATTACGTAATTTATAGATATAAATAAAAAAAGTTTCAATAAAACTAATAATATTCATGCGTTTGATGTAGGTTGTGTTTGTGTGTATATCTGTTACCGTTTTCCGCAAAACCACTGAACTTATTTCGATGTGGTTTCTTGCATCATGGTAGTATAGTTGAATGGCAAGTTCTTAGATACAATTTACTTCTGTTTCTGTAACTTTTTCACTACTTACTGAAAGGATTTCAATTCGTTTTTTTGCACCGTTTATAAATACTCTCTTTTGTTTTCACCCTTTTTTTCTGGGTGCGATTTTTGTAATAAAATTTAATTTCCACTAGCTACTCGTCGCTAGCTAGCCTGTTGTTGGCCCGCTGCCAGGCACAGGCATCCGCTCAGAATGAGAAGGCTTGGGCGAAGTTCCCACGCAGCCGTATTTCTTCGTAGGTGTGTGCTGTTATTAAATTGTAAAAGTCGTAAGTAGGTAGGTGTGTGCTGTTATTAAATAGGGATGACGACTGGATTAAAAATTTGTCATTCTAATTAGTCCGTCAGTTAGATAATGGGAGAATATGGGACACGTATTTTTTGGTTTATCAAATTATTAAAAAACGACAAAGATATAGATCATCAAACTTCCGGAGTGGGGGCTTGTGACGTCACCCTTAGGTAAAAATTGTAACATATAGTGACGTCACTCGAAACTTCTAAGCACTGTATCCTCCTCATTTTTTGTTTGTCAAACAAAAGAAAAAATACGTGTACAATATTTTTTAATAAGCTAACTGACAGACTAAACAGTTTTTTATAGTCGTCTAGCCTATTATAAAAGTTGTAATATTCGTAGTATTCCTCTATACCTACAATACATTTATTTATATAGATTATAGACTGTAATATGGGACTGCTATGCAAAGGCCTCCCCTTTCCTCCGCCATTCTTCCCTATCCTGGGCATGCACCTGCCAACCGGGCTGAAAAGCGCTCAGGTCGTCCCGCCATCTACATACAAAAATCAAAAAAGAATAATTAATATTAGAATATTTTAGAGATTTTCGAAAGTCGTCTTCGTTTCTTTCCAAAAACGACGGAACACCACACCCTCCGCCCAAAAGTCTAGCGCAGGAACATCAACTGGTGCTTGGCAGGCACTTGAAGTCTAAAAGAGCTAAAATTGTTAGCCCATGAGACTCGAGCGGGTAGATATAAACAGCTAGGATCACTGTAAGTAGGTAATCGACCCCGTGCCTAGATAAGAATCTCTACATAGTTAAAACATGATACAAATGCAAAAATAAATAGATAACCATGTTTTTTTTGCTCAGTGAACTCATTCACTTTAACCCAGGGTGCAACCACGTAGCAAGCGGCTCGCGAAATAAATTTCAAATCACTTTAGTACCCCGTGACACGAAAGATGTTAGTTAAACGGAAAATATTTTCTGTATCGCCTTTGGGCGTGAAGCGGCCCCGCTCATGCGATTTTCCGTGCACTTTTCCCGCCACGGTGACTGCGATTTCTGTTTCGACATTGAAATGTGCATCTTGGTTTTAAAATAGGTTAACAGTTCATCGGAAAATATTTGTAGTCTTCGGCTTAGTTTATAATTTTTCGAATAGCCATTTTTGACCACTAGAAATACTGACCAGCTGGAAACACTCCGCCACAGGTGAATTATACAAGTGTTAAATATAGCTTATATCTATGTGTCTCGTAGCATGTCAATACATTATAGAATTTTATTAGTCATATAAACTAGGTAGGTAGTCTCTAGGATAATAATAATCATAATCATATTGGTCGAATCGAAAATTTTAGTACCACTCAATTATCAGGTATTAGGGCCTACGCTAGCTGACGCGGATTACCCGGAACGGACGCCCGTCTAACATGAAATTGTATGAACAGCGCTAACTGGCGCGGGCGCGTGCGACGGACTATAATCCGCGCGGCGGGCGGCGGGCACACGCTGGGAACCAAAAGTATACTAGCAGCTGCGCTGAGTTAGGCGTGCGCCCGCTGCGGACGCCCGTCGCGGACTCGCTGGCCCGCGGCGGGTGTCCGGAGCGGGCGCACGCGGCGGGCGTCCACGTCAGCTAGCGTAGGCCGTTATCAAACCAGTTGAATCATGGTGAAACCTTTCCACAAAAATATCATAGTGACACCTGTTATTGAAAAATACCCAAAAGTGATAAAATTCACGCGAAAGCTGGTTAATGTTATATGAAAATCATTAACGGAGCGTTACGTCAGCCATTGTATTAAGGTAAACTGTATTTACACATGAAAAATAGTAACTGGAAGAAAAAATATATATATATATAAAAAAACGTTTACGTACGTTACGTTTACGTAAAATATATATATATATATATATATATATTTTTTTTTTTTTTTTTTTTTTTTTTTCTTCCAGTTACTATTTTTCATGTGTAAATACAGTTTACCTTAATACAATGGCTGACGTAACGCTCCGTTAATGATTTTCATATCCAATAACGTAGACTACAGAATTTCATCACAAGCCGAGATCCGGGAGAAATTCATATTGACACCTGAAATATATTACACAGGTATGTTTTAATTTGATACTTCCTTCGATCAACAATACAACTAGATAACGGGTCAGCGCAACAAAAACGGCCCGGAAAATAAGAGCTCACTTTGAAAGTGAGCTCTTATTTGGTTTTAGTTCGGTCCAAGCACAGCCAACATAAACACGTTTCGCGATGCCGCAATGTGTGCTTAAAAATTGCAAAAAAAATGCCCAAAAAATTAATTTATACGTCTGAGTGTCTTACTTTCGATAAGTAAATGTAAAATAAGTATATTTCAAGCTTTAAACTAACAAATAATAAGCAAATTACTGATTTAAACTACGACCTGTGCGCGCGTATTGGCCAGGTTGGCCAAACATTCTTAAATGTTTGGCCAACCTGGCCAGTACGCGCGCCAACATCGTAAAATAGAACAGTAGATGCATGGAGTAGATTTGAGACTTAATTAATTTTAATATTATGTGTGCTGTGGTGGCCTAGTGGTTTGACCTATGGACTCTCGAGCAGAAGGTCGTGGGTTTGAGTCCAGGCTCGCACCTCTGAGTTTTTCGGAAATTATGTGCATTATTACATTTTGTAATTTACCATGAGCCCTACGATGAAGGATTCAATGGTGTGTGAAGTTCCCAATCCACACTGGGCCCGTGTGGGAACTACGGCCCAAGCCCTCTCATTCTGCGTATCTACTGTGTTAAAAAATTTGTTTGTATTGAATACTTTAGATGTATGTAATTTAGTAACATAGTAGATCTGTTTAAAAAAAATCGTGCGTGTGGAGGAGCTCCTCCATGCGGAAAAAGTGAAACTTCGTAATATCGAAATGAAAAAGGCACTTATACATCAATATGAACCTTATTGCAATAACTTTAAGAACTAAATTTACTTATGCATCTATGTGTTTAAATTACTCACTAGATGGCGCTTTTATCAAATCTCATACAAATTTGCACAGACAGTATGAGTTCTGCATCGCACTGTCGAAGTTTTTAACATCCGTTAGTATACATATCGACGCTCGAAAACAACAAGGGCGTATCCCATAAAAAGGTCGTAACTAGATTATTACATGGCTATAATCAGCTTTTTTTTCTGCGTCGAATGGTCCGGGTCTCGTGTCTCTACGACGACAAAAAATTTCAAAATCGGGCAGTATTTTGGAAAATGGGTGTCATTTTTTTGGTCGTAACTGCCCATAAAATGACAAATTTAAACTTTTAAGAGATACGACGAGTAGAAGTTTGTTTTTTTTCAAAAAACATTAGTTAAGCCGTTCGAGTTTCTACGTACGATAGTAGTTACGACCTTTTTGCGGGATGCAGTTTTCAAACTTCATTGCTTACGACATTCTTGCAGTTCGCGTTTCTTCTAAGAACAACGAATAACCTCTAAGATACTGCAATTTCGTGGTTACCCGAAATCAATCTAAGCCTAGTTAAACCAATATTATCAGAATGAATATTTTGGAACATTTCGGTTTTTCCCGGCTTACGCCACAGGCACTAGCTCCTGTAGTCACTGCGCGGACGCAACTGAAAGGTTGTGTTTGTTTTTCCTCGACAAAATCATAAAGAATTATCAAAATCAAGGTATGTCATATAAACTTTGGATTACTCGTACCAACTAGTGGATTTCATGATACTTAAGGGCCGAGTTCATTTACCGTTCAACTGACGTACTTCAATCACCGTTCAAAATAGTGAGGTATTATGTGATTACATTAACGACTGATCATTTAAACGTCAGTTTGACGGTTGCACTTGGTGAACACGGCGTTAAGTCAATTAATTAAGGTTCATTTATCTTAAAATAACATACACGATCAATAAAACAGAAGGCCATATAAACTAGCAATTAAATTTCATTTTGTTTTCACCCGTCACGAGAAATGGATCGCAGCTGCAAAAAATATCTTCAATATTGGAAATAACAAATTTGTACCTAAGGAACGGACACTTACTTTTATTTTTGAAACATAGATAAAATCAGTATTTATTAGCCGGAACTCAAACAGGCCAAAATTAAATAATGACATAACATACAGTCGTACTTTATATACCGATCGAAAGCATCATTCATAGTGTTCATTTATGGCTACAACACGTTCTTTAAACTAAATAAAACCTGAAAAATAAAAATTACTAGTATTCTACTATTTGCTACATATTTCCAATATAGTAGCTGTGGTCCATTTCCCGTAACGAATGAAAACAAACCGAACAAAACGAAACTTAATTGTTGGCTTTCATGACCTTCTGTTTTATTGATTGTGTATGTTACTTAAAAATGAAACTCTACATCATAAAACAACAACGCAACAACACATGTTATTTTATTTGTTTATGTTATTTTTTATCGTATTTGACCGTTTCAAATCCCGACAAAGAAAAGCGAATTTTCAAAAATGCATAAATGCAGTATTTATTGTTTTTTTTAAACGGAAAGAATCCTTAACGTAGATTAAACTATTTTCGATATTAAAGGTAGTTGCCCTCCACTAGTTCATTTTTTTTCACCCTGTATAAGTAGGTAAACTTATAAATAATGACAAATATGTTTAAATTTAGATGAAAATAGAAAATTTTATGTTACAAAAAGAACATTTGAAAGAAAAAAGAACCCGCTTGCTCGTTTTCCTCCCTATCATAATAAAAAAAAACGTATATTTCTTTTCAAATTGCTGAAGCCGGGAATCAAATCCTGGACCTATTAATAAAGTCCTTACTAGACCTAGGTAGGTACTAAGGATGTTTTATCTAGCTGATTGCTTAAACTTTGATAACGCAAGTATACTTACACCAACAAACAAATACCACACCGATCGAAAGGTAAATCGATCAAAGTCTATCTAGCGGTGTGGTCAAATACTAAAGAATAATAGTTACGCTGTTGGACAGGTATCTCAGTTAAGTTTTAAGCTGACATAAGATAAGGATACAGTAGTCCTAACGTTGGGATATAAATTGTTAATTTTACATTTTTTGTCGAAGAAAATGGATAAACAACCTGAATCACGAATTAAAAATTGTTACTACGATGATTGATCATTTAAAACACAATTTTTTAATGTTTAAATGTTAACGAATTCATATTTAACTAAGTTAAAATAAGTTTTCTTGTTAGTAATTTTTTAAAGTTCAATAAATTTGCGTTTACAAAAGCTTATGACGTTTCATTAATTTCATTAAATTTGAAGAGGTTAAAGTTACGACATTTTTTCTAGCCATTGTCATGCATTACGAACATGCTTACACCCCCGTTCCTTATGCGAAATTAAAACAAAAAGCGGTTACTACATTTTTGTAGTCAGCTAATTTGTTATCATTTTCTGATTCAGTACAAACATCATGTAAAGTTACGCCATTTTTGAGGTCTGTAATTTCTATAGACGATGGGCGTAACTCGATTTCTCGTGATTCTGGCTGTACCAAGTTAACAGTTTGTAAACAACATAATGCAGATTTATATTTTATAGTTATGGTCCAAAAATTACGTTCATACGACAAGCCGTTACAAAGTTATGATTTTTTTCCCGTTTTTTTTTCGGTTTTTTGGCTCTGGTGTAAAGTTGGGTTTTTAGGGTTACGCCCTTGTTGTTTTCCATCGTCGATATATGTATACAATGCGAGATTACTTGCTTCGGCAGAACATATACTAATGCTTTCATACCCCCTCCATGGTAGCGTTAAACGTTTAATACGACCGACGAGAACCGGTGTTTTTGTCAAATATCTTAAAAACGGTGCATCCTACGGCAAAATCAATAAAAATTTTAATCCCCCCTTCGAAACCCCCGCACCCCCTCCCCGCACCCCCCTGACTGACACCGAGTCACATTTGTATTTGTTTTTAACCCCCGATACAAAAAGAGCGGTGTTATAAGTTTGACCGCTATGTGTGTGTGTCTGTCTGTCTGTCTGTGGCATCATAGCTCTTAAACGGGTGAACCGATTTGGATGCGGTTTTTTTAATAGAAAGCAGGTTTCTTGGCGATGGTTCTTAGATATGTTTCATCAAAATCGGTTCAGCCGTTTCAAAGTTATCAGATCTTGTGTTAACTGCGGAAGGGATCTTAGACGCAAACGGGCATTGACTTAATGTCAAACATACGAGTGACATATTTGCATTGGGGGTTTTTAAATTTTTTAATTTATAGTTATAATATGATGCAAAACCTTTTGGCCGGCACCGTCATTACTTACATGTGAAAAGAAACTAGCATATACATTTTTTTTACGGACGTTAATTTTCTATACGACTCTTACAACATTATTAAATTAAATAAATATATATACACTAAAAACATCACGCCAATAAAATAAAAAGTGTAACGCGCGGAACCCATCGCCGTGTTAACGGTACCCTGTTGCTCGTGATGTTCGCCGCCGTACTGCACGGTCACCCCCACGCACTCTCGCGTATTTGTCGCGTGACTATCATTGACTATCCGCATTATAAAAGTAAGTACTAATAAAATACATAGATACCCAAAAACACTACTCCTACCAAGCAAGTGAATTTCTACACAGGTACCTATTTTAAAATAATTTTATTGTCGTGAGCGACTCCATAGCTCCCGAAGTTAAAATCAAAGTGGAAAAAGTAGACAGGAAACGAAAGAATGTAACTCGCAATGCAGTCAAGCTGAAAAACACTTTATCTGTAGTGTGATAAGGTTGATTTCACAGTAACTGTTATTTGACCTATGATTTTTCATTTCTAAGTGGCAGGTGTATTGCTTTGTTAGCTGTTTCAAGCAAATAATCGTAAGTAGAAGGTAGAATTGCGAATTTAATGTATGGTGGTATGGTCGTAAATGGGTTGATCTTAAGACGGTTTTGAATTTGTTGTCTCTTTTCAGCAGAAAACATAAGTCGCTCTATAGCTACACATTCAAGCGGACACATTTTAGCTTGGATTTTGTACCTGTCCCGAAATCTAGTTGTATTGTTGATCGAAGGATACTTCCATTTTATTGTTGTTACGTTAGTCGGTCGAGTTCTCTCTGGGTTGGATTCCCTTGGATGTAAGTATTTTAAAATCACTTAAGCTCTGAAAGTAGGTTGCATTTAACTTGAAATCCGTGTTGTTATTTAAAAATCGAATGGTGCGTATATCCTTTGTATTCACGAACTGGTAAACAAGGAGATTGTAATGCGTAATACTTATCTCCAAACCTCCATGCTGGCATGATGCTGCTGGCCAGTGCTGGCTGAATGTGCCAAAGACAAAGAGCGCGAGGCCATTAAAAAAAAAAACAAAAGACGGTTTGGAGCGATATATTTTCTTCCGCTGCGTACACAATTCAATTCTATGGAAACATGGCCATGGAGAATTGAAATTTTTACGTAAACGCGATCGAGAAGTATTTTGGTGAAGTAAAACTTATACTAAGCGTACTGCTCGCGCAGTCGATCGACGCAACTGACAGCGACACACAACTACCCCCGTTTTCATCGTGGGAACTCGATCATTGACGTGAGTTGTCCATATTTTTTCACTATACGTCTACATATTTCGTACAATCTTTCACGCCATAACATTTTCTTATGTACATTGTACAGTCAATGTCATTACCAAGACGTCTAAGTACACCTCTACTCTATGTCACTAATCATAAGGTTGTTGTTTAAATGTATTTGACGCGATGGTCGAATATTAAGTATGTTCCAGGAAAATAGACAAAACAGAGATTGGAATAAATCTCTCTAAGGTAAGTATATATACCAAATCACGCACTGTATTGTACTGTCTTTGGTGTTCAATAAACAATATTCGTATTGTATTGTATCACGCAGGTGTTAAAATGGAGAGTTCATTTTTTCATTTGCCACATCATTCACATGTATCATTTGTCATTTGACAAAGTCAGCCAAAAATGGGAACTCGTTATTTCATTTTTTTATACGGCGTGAGTTGGTCATCCTTTAGAGACTCGTTCAAATCTCTGTTTTACGATACAAGTATATAAGTATATTTAATTATACATAGAGGTATAACTGCAGGTAACATAAACCAGATTCATGTGCTTGAAACCATTCAAAGGTACGAAGTATACCAACGCACGTTAATACCGTCTTCATTGAGGCAAGACAACCTTTTGAAAGGCATCAAACGAGTTCCCCGATATACTGAGGCATCTAGTTTATTTTCGCGACGCGAGCGTCTCGAGATTGCACTCGTAGTATCAGTGTGATGCAGGTCGCGCTACAAAACATCCGATAGAGCGGCAGAGAGTGTAATTTCAGTCGAGTGGGGCACTCGCATGGGGCCCGCCGGCAATCAAGGGACAAGTACCCCATCCCTCCTGTCTGCCTTTAAAATAACATTATGGAATGCACCATCCATAACACATCATAGTTCCCGTAAGTGAAAATACAACCCCAGGGCAGGGTAAAAAGTTGTCCAAGAATAACAAGAGAGGCCGGCTGCAATGGAACGCTAAATGTTGATACGAAAAATACGTAGCAGTAACAGAGTGTACGTGTGCATACTAGTGAGGTTAAATTTTAAAGTGAATACATTTGTTAGTATAATATTGTATTTAATTAATTTCCATCAACTTAACTCGTGGCGTACTGTAGATGTGTAAATATTTGCGTTTACCTTAAATGTACCCCTTTTTTATTATTTTTAGTTGCCTTTGTAGCGCTACTACCATTAGTAACCAGAACAAAGCTTAATTAGTAACTGGTACAAATAAAAGCTATGCAGTTGCCACCGACATTCCTAAATTGTAACCACAAGTTTAATAAAAGCGTGCTCTAGTTGCTCCAAGTTAAAATCAAACAAAGAAATCAAAGAGACAACAAAAAGTAGATTTTCTCGCTAAACAAGCTGAATTGCCGGAAGCGAAAGGCACTACTGCTTCCGATTTAGAAAACAATATAAAGCTGACGATGGTCTTCCTTCCAATATTTCTCCGATAATGATGTTTATATAACTTTATAGTCAGACAACTCGGTTGCTTGTCTGGCTCCCCTTTGGAGAAATAATTGCTTTATTGTGGCCTCAATGGCGACGACCCATGCGTTTAACAAGTGTGTACTTTATTCGTGTGTGTTGATATAAACCTGTAGTGCAGGAAGTTCTATTTCGTGTAATGGAACCGATACTGTCTATTATTTACAATAGAGCAATAAATACCTCGCTGCACAATGCATATTTTGCAATGGCAGTTTTAGGTCTTTTGTATTTAAAGTCCTAAGGTATCATCCATTAAGCAGTACCAGAAGTAAAGGCTGCTTATACAATCTAGACTTCTTGCTCGATGCAAGCTTTCTGTCACAATATGGCTCTAACATGGTTTGACCTATTGTCGACCGAAAGTCCAGAATATAAAAAGTCTTACTATAAAGCATGAGATCCTTGGATCGATTCCCGCTTGATTTTATTGAAGTCAGTTAAACTAAGATTAAACAAGCTCTCGAGTTTTAAATGTTTAATATCTTAAGCTACCAATGTGTATTTATCTAAGTAAGTTCATCCATTGCCTAGTGCTCGTAGTACAAGCTTTGCTGACTTTAGCACTAAGTCAATTGGATTACTTATTTTATTATTCTAGTCCCTACTGGTAAACAGAAGCCTGACTGATACAAAGTGGTTCCTACTCTGAAACTGGTTGTTTTCAGACAGGCCTTATGCTTTGGCATTTTGGCAGGGGTTTGAATGAATCCACGACTCTCTACTTGAGACACCGTTATGGTAAATAACGATAAGAAAAACCAAGAAGAAACAGGTATCGCTACCAAATTAATTTCATTTGAACGATTACGTTGATATTCTAATACTTCTTCTATTCTTAAAATTTTGTGAAGTTTTAGGCTTTTTGCGGGTTGACTACCTACAGTCGAATCAGCTACCTAAAGTTACTAAGATATTTTTAGAGAACAACAACAATTAGGTCGAAGTAACCTAGCCTTCAGAGCACGTAAGCGTAGAAGGGGGCATTAAAGTAGAGTGTCTAATTAAATTTGTTAGCCGTCAGCATAAAGCTCCCTTTCGTCTGGCGACGGCTTACGTTTGAATCGACGTTGCCAACTTATTACATGAATTCTCGTAACAACCTTATAACAGTAATGCGATGTAGAGAAATATCTTTTTCCGCGAATATAATTTTACGAACTATCACTAAGGCAGTATTTTTACTGCTGAACCGAAAATCTCCTTCCTACTGGCTAATGTATCGAAAATCTGCGCTGATAATTCGATGATATTAAAAAAAAATATCGTCTTTCGAAGCGTTCTTCACTGAATTTGTGAAATATAACGTGATACAAACATTCTGCTGCTTCCTGATTGGTTGAAATTAATCAATAGCTGGCAAATCGGTTGTCTTGTGATTCATTAAAATTATTCAATGCCTACTTGAGTCATCGCAGACAATTAATTTGTATCATGTTTATCATTTTCCGTGTATTTGTTTGCGTTTAATAAAAATAAGATTAAATTGATTGGAAAGTGTTATTTTATCATTCCCAGGAATGAATATGTTAAAGTTCGTCAAATAATATACGGTAATTATCTAAGTACTTCAATAAACTTTAAGTAGGTACCTGCTTATAGCAAAACATATGATAATTTCACAATACCAACATCGATTTAATGATTTTAAGATACGTATTGATTAATTTCAGTATTTTTACTTATAGAAGAAGTATTATGTATATCATAAGGTAATCGTGTCTTAAAATATTGTACCTTGAATACTCGACTTTAATACTCTCTTTATAAAACGGTTGTATAAGTGAGGTCTTAAAAGGTGAGTGACGTGATTTGCGATACGAACGAATGTGAGTATCGCAATGGAAGACGGCACGAGCCGTTAAGACCAAATTGTACACTGTTGCATACAATATTTTTTCTACGACTCGACTCGACGTGACTCGACGCAACTCGACGCAACTCAACTCAACTCGACTCAACTCGACTCGACTCGACCCTAATCGAATCGAATCGACTCGAACGGAATCGAACCGACTCGAACCGACTCGAATTGACTCGAACCGACTCGAACCGACTTGAACCGACTCGAACCGACTTGAACCGACTCGAATCGACTTAAATCGACTCGAACCGACTTGAACCGACTCGAACCGACTCGAATCGACTCGAATCGACTCGATCCGACTCGAACCGACTTAAATCGACTCAAATCTACTCGAACCGACTCAAACCGACTCGAACCGACTCGAGCTGACTCGAACCCACTCGAAACGACTCTAACCGACTCGAACCGACTCGAATCGACTCGAACCGACTTGATCCGACTTGAACCGATTCGAACCGACTCAAGTCGAATCGAAACTCAGCAGGTCTAAACTGGGCTTTAGTGTTGAGTGTAACCTACACTTAATAATCTGTAGCAGCTAGGTGTATCGTAATAACGACATTAAGACACAAATGCTGTTATGGGGAATAGAGTTAGTATATGTAGACTCTTCTTAAAGTCATATTATCTATGTTTTTATTGATTTGTTCGCAACCATGTAAAAAAACCGACCAAGAGCGTGTCGGACACGCCCAAGATAGGGTTCCGTAGCAGGTACGAAAAAAATCTTTGCATATTTTATTAATGTGGTTGTTTTGGTCCCAACTCCCACCGCGGGCAGAATTTCAACATCGGCGGTACAGCGCTATCTATCGGCGAATTGGGTAACTACCTAATCTAATCTGCAGTCTACTAGCTTAGTATTGCATGTTGATGGTTTTTCAGATGTAATACTTTGTTATATGAACCGATTTCAATTTTATTTTTTTTATTTGAAAGAAGATACTATTAGAGTGATCTTATAGGCACTTAAAGAAAAAAAATGCTTGCAATGGCGGTTAAATTACAATCTTAGTTCAGAAATATTTTTTTACAAAAACTTAAAAACTGCCCAACTGATTAAGTTGAAAATAATTTTCCTAGAAAGTTTTTATTGAGTTTAACTTACGTGATTTTTTTCTTATTTTTTAGACTTGCTGTTCAAAAGTTAAAGGGGGGACACATTATTTTGAACTTTCGGAGTAAATATCTCCGAAAATATTCACTTTATCAAAAAATGGTTTTAGCAAACCCCTGTTTATTTTCAAATACCTATCCAATGATATCCCACACTATAGGGTTGATCGAGAAAAAAAATCACCCCCACTTTACGTCTATGGGAGGTACCCTAAAAAAATTGTTTTAGTTTTTTTTATATAATCACTTTGTCGGCGTGACTGATATATATATATTCATGCCAAATTACAGCTTTCTACTACTAAAAGTCTCTGAGCTTAGCCGCGGACGGACAGACAGACAGACAGACAGACGGACAGACATGGCGAAACTATAAGAGTTCCTAGTTGACTACAGAACCCTACAAAAGATAAAAGTACAGGAGTAGGAAAAATATTATTAATAGTTCGTCTTAAATTTTTTTTAAAAATATCTGAAGTCATTGATATACTTACTCGTCGCGATAAAGGTTTTTTTTTTATTTAATCACTAAATATTTAAATGTGCAAGAATTTTTAAACTCATTCAACTAAGTTAAGCCGATTTTTAATTAATAGTTGTAAAAATTATGGTATTTTCCGCTATTTTCCATTCACATTTTAAATTTTACAAAGTTATTCCCTACTTCCGAATAATATTTTCACATTTAATAATTCTCCCTCCGAGTTGTGCTGTTTCCATTTAGGATCACTTTGTTAATTTGTAGGCATATAGAAATAACATTTGACACATAATTCTGTGTGACGCTTTTTCGTCAAATACCATGCTCAAAAAAATCTCACGCGCGTTCGGACCCACAACTTTGAGCAGCGTACCTCAAATTCGCGTAAATGTACGAGCATTCTAACCCCTGGCAGCACTGATGCGAGTCGTGCTGTTTCGAAGTCGGCTCACGTCGCGCTCTGAATCAATTCCGCGTCAGCCGTCCGGACCCGAGGCTCGCAATACTTACATCGTGTACGGTGCTTGATGTGAGGTTCCGTTGCGTAGGATATGATTGATCCAGGATTAAGGACTTAGACTTGAAGCCTTCACAGTTCTCAATGAAGATGATGTTTATGGAATAAAGATGGTTCATTGGACACATCTCATCATCATTTTTCTATCGTTCTTTCATATTTTGATCTTTTGAAGTACATATTATACAACTGAAATATATATATCTATCTATTTCTGTTTGTTCTCCAAATAAAACTATAAATAGTAAGAATTCTATTAAAAAAACATCATTCATCTAAATTTTCGAAAATTTATATTAAAATAGTTAAATACCAACATAAATACTGGTCAAATTCACAACCCTCATTTTGCTTCGCCGTAGTTGGGTAAAACAAATGTCCATATTTAAATGTAGGTTTAAAAACAGAGTTTTTCCCGGTGCACTGCACAGTCCTTGACGCGAGTGCCGGGGTTAGCTAGATGCACTCGCCACCATAACGGGGCAATAAATTTCAAATGGTGCTACTATCTCGTGTAATGTAAACGTTGTCTAGTTAATCGGAAAATATCTCCTTACTGGCCTTTAATATACTGTGAGGAGCTTCTTTTATAAAGCTGGTGCAAAAATAGAGATGTATGTGTTGTGCAGTGAACAGGACACCCTCTATGTTTTTGCGAGGTATTTGCCGCGGAGCAGTTAACTACCCGTCATCATGGTTTAAGATTATTGTAGAAAATGTATGACAAGTTTGCAATGACGCAACGCAAGTGCAAATCACCGTAAGTATAAGAAGCGAGCATATATTTTTTTTTAATATGGTGGCATGTTTTCGTCGGAAATATGTACATTCTGGCGGCTATCCTGTATTTGAATTACTTAGATTTGCACAATTACTTTGGTACTTGTATACATACATAGAGGTCTGTTGAAAATCCTACTTCCAGCCCTACTTATATGAAAAGTTTTTGAAGATGTTTGGATATTATGTTTTGGTGTTTAGATGTTTTTTAGTCAATCGCGCGCGCAACAACCGCTGAAATGATCTGGATGAAACTTGGCGTACAGATAAACAAAAATCTGGATTTACCTTTCAACAACAATCGAGAGCACTGTCCAAAAGCGTTGATGTACAGGGTTATTTGTAATTCACTAGCATCCTTTTAACCCTTAACTCCTACCACTTAAACAAAAGTTTTTTGTTTTACGGCTTTTGTCATAACTTAATATTTTTGGTGTAATAACGTTTTGAAAATTTGAGATTTCCTCTTATTTTTACGATACTCTGTGTATTTGTATGGGAAAAAAGTGCTTCATTTTAAAAAGTCGTAAAACAAAAAACATTTGTTTGAGTGATAGGAATTCAGGGTTAAGAGAATGTCAGTGAATTAAAAATAACCCTGTATAGTCGGGGTAAGAAAAGGTTCGTCACTTTTCGACCTTAACTCGTTGACATAGAGTCGAAAAGTGACGAACCATTTCTTTACCCCGACTATATAGGTAACGCCACCAGAGTTGAGGCCACGCACACAACCACATCTCATGTAAGGACAGCGGGATTTTGACGTTGTGTTGACGTTAAACGACAACACAACGTCAAAATCCCGCTGTCATTACATGAGATGTGGTTGTGTGCGTGGCCTCAACTCTGATGGCGTTACCTATACGTACCTTGACTTTTAAGACGATGCGTTAACTTAATCTGCAATCAGTAGATGGCGTCATCCAAACGAAAGCTGTACCTTTTTCGGGCCAAGCTCTAAGAGTGTAAATGTAACAACAGACACATACATACGACACGGTACATGTTGTTGTATGTATGCATTTTTAACCCGGGTTAAGGCCCCGTCCGCACAGCGATATTTCACCGCGCGGTTTTTTATTCGCAATTCTGAAACACATGGAATCTTATGGACGTAGCCGCGCGTTTTACGTCCTTAAGATTCAATGTGTTACAGAATTGCGAATAAAAAACCGCGCGGTGAAATATCGCTGTGCGGACAGGCCCTTAAAGGGTTAGCGCTAGTGCAACTATAAAATACAGTAAGTAAAAAAAAACATTACTTGTTCGTTTGGCAAACAACCCTCACATATTTATATTTACAGTAGGAATGCACCCGTAAGTTGTTATCGTTCGTGCTAAACAATAAAACTACCCTAGGAAATTCATAGCTCGAGTATTGCACACGCACAAAGGGTGCATGCGTACTTACGTCTAAACAATGTACGCCATCCTGACTTGCTGCTCAAGTGTTAAAAGCGCTAAAATGCTGCTTGGATCGCAAATTTAAGAAGCAAACAGTTCAACACCAAAACGGTAACACAACAACAAGAACATCAACAGACGAGTTACTCTCCTTGAGTTGTTGGTATTCATAGTTTTCATTTCCCATCAGATGACACGCTTGCTCGTTTGCCTCCCTCTCACATAAAAAGTAGTTGTTGGTTTTCCATCACAATGTATCATTATCTCGCTTCGACTATACTAGGTGCCAGATAACGCTGCCTAAAACTTCATTACTCCTCAAGTATTTTGTTATCTCAAGTTTAAAAACGACTGTCGCTAAATGTATAAAAATTATCGCTAAAGCAACTTTACGCGGTTATCGTGGTACTGGGTTGAGTTCACTTGCGGTCATTGCAGAAATTGTCAACATTTTCTCACTATTAGATTACACAGATTAGGCAGCGTTATCTGGCACCTAGTATAATCACTTGTGTAAAATTAATTTAACATTCTATCTTACACGTAGGTATCCGAAATTTATCAAAGAGACCCGAAGGATTATCAAAATTTGAAGCAGTGTAGAGACGGACACCGTTATAAGACGCATTTCGTGTGTTAATTGAAGCACGACTTCTTTACATTTTAATTTGTCATTGAAAACTCAATTGCTTCAGAAGCTCAATTGCTTCCAGAAGTACTTATGAAATTTTGATGCACAGTTAATGTGATTTGTGTGATACCAAAAAAACTCAAAAATCAAACTGACGACTTGCTTAAAAGTTCACAAAGTTGAGTTGGTTTTGAGCGGTGTCTCTTCAGTCCAGAAGTTTTTTGCGTGTGTCAAGGTTGTCCCGCCCACGCCTCCTGGACCTACATCGTCACAGCCATCCATCTTCTGGTATCCAGACCGTTTTTTAGGGTTCCGTACCCAAAGGGTAAAAACGGAAACCCTATTACTGACGCTCCGCTGTCCGTCCGTCCGTCCGTCCGACCGTCCGTCCGTCCGTCCGTCCGTCTGTCACCAGGCTGTATCTCGGGAACCGTGATAGCTAGAGAGTTGAAATTTTCACAGATGATGTATTTCGGTTGCCGCTATAACAACAAATACTAAAAAATGGAATAAAATAAATATTTAAGGGGGCTCCCATACAACAAACGTGATTTTTTTTTGCTCGTTTTTGCTCGATATTGATAACGGTAACAGGTAGAAGCTTGAAATATTCACAGAATATTTAATTATGTATTGATTTTAAAAATAAATCATTAAATTAAAATAAAAAAAGATTTAAGGGGGGCTCCCATACAACAAACGTGATTTTTATAGATAATTGTACGGAACCCTTCGTGCGCGAGTCCGACTCGCACTTGGCCGGTTTTTTTTGTTGTTGTTGCTGTAGCGGCAATAGAAATACATTGTCTATAATATTACGCTCAAGTTACAGCCCTGTGACGAACAGCGTACCTAACGACAGTAATAATAGGGACCCGTTTGTCAACCATCGGGTCCGGAACCCTGAAAAACAAGTGATGCAACATTTTAGCGAATAGCATATCTACCGTCAAGGCTGGCGTGGCGCCCCCGGCGTAGGCACCGCTCGCCGAGTAGCCCACTTAGGCAAAATTAGCTTCTTCTGTAAGCGTAAAGAACACTATCGGTTGTAACGTGCTAGCCCTAATACCGCCCCCGTTTGACGTGCCTAGATTAAAAGGCAAGGGGGCGCATACACTCTAAAGATTTGTCAATAACTGTCTGGGGTTGCCAGTTTATCGAGATCACGACATGAAAGCGTGCATACCTTCACTCACTGCATGTGTCACAGGGAATGCTTTTGCTTACAAAGAGATTTGCGCTGCGATTAATTAAGGAATGCTTTTCAGGGTATCGGATGTTTTGCAGTTTTCATGTGAAATGATGAAGCATTTCAGTTTAAATCTGAATTAACAACATTATTCTCAAACTACCCCACAAAAATTAACTTTTATTGACATATTATAAAACTACCTTGAATTTTTGTTAATTTATTTATAAGGCATATTTTATTAACAACAATATTTGTTAATTAACGTTGAAATGCTGTTTGAATATTTCGACGGGCCGGACCTAGTTTTGATATGGACCTTAATAATTACACAAACTCTAATAAAACAGGATAAACAGAGCACTGCTAAAATCAATATCTACGCAGGACGTTCTATGTAAATATTTATATTATTTATGTGCATTTACTTATATTATATTATGTTTGGCTAACCTTTTATGTACCTACCTACCTGATAATAGACTAAATTCAGTAGGTAGAAGTTATTCAAAAAAATTGAGTCTGTCAATGAAATACAGTTAACATTGAAAAACATGATATAGTTCGAGTACAAAATGGTTTTCCACAGGCCAAGCGAAATACAGTGTTATTACAATGTCATAAAGGCGCAGTCATGGAAAAACATTTCGCACTAGAACTATACCTACATTATGAGGGTGCAGTTAGAGTACGATCCTATATTTTTCGATCTGGAACGAACTACAATAATGTAAATAATGTAATGTATTATGCAATGTATATGTTATGATCGTACTAACTATTGTCATGCATACCGTACTCCATTATGTGTCAAAGCAAAGTAGCTAATACCTCTTTGATCAATTATAACTGTAGATCCACAGTCGCGCGCCCGAAAATGTCCGAGCCAAATGAGCGCCACTTTGATAAAAGTGGCCTTCTTTTTTCTCAGTACGTTGCGCAAACGTGCGTGAAATTGTCAAGTTTAGCTGTCAAGTGTCAAGCGTTGTGGAGTTTTGCCGCTACCGAAATTCGACTGTAATGAAGTAAAGACTAGGTTCAAATTTCTGTGTAGGTGATGATTTTATTTGTTACGCAAACAAATAAATAGTTCGGACATTCTTTGAAGGGGATTTTGTTCGGCAATGTGTATCTTCAGTTATAATTGATCAAAGTAATACCTACATAGTGTATCAATCTCATCTAACCAATATGAAGCTTGACCCTGACTTTAAAAAAGCTGTGGGATAAGCACAGTAGTCTTGAAAATATGTAATAATTGCACTGATTTCCTCTGTTTTTTCATAAATCTATGTACTTTGTCGAACTTAATAATAAAATACTGAGATATACCTTGAATAGTTCTATCAACATTTCAACTGCTATGAGTCCTATCGTATAATGAGAAATTAACCACATTGCAATAGAAATGAACCACATCGAACGAAATATTTTGCGAAATATTTTAGGGTGCAGTGTGTTTGCAGTACAATTTCAATTTGTTAAGACTTCGTGCTAACTGTAACTCATTTCTTCAATATAATGCGACAGAAGTTTGAGTTTTTGAAATGCTATTAGAACTACCCACACTGTCTAAGCCGTGGCGGTTTGACATAATGGCCCCCTCTCCAAGCTCCAAGCCCTTTCATTCTTTGCCCAGCAGCGGCACCTATTTATATACCTACCGGAAGATGATGATATATCTACCAGTTTTTTATACGTAAAAAACCTCAACACAGCTATTAAAATATTCACAACCTCAACCAACCTTAAAAACTCCTGTCTCACGAGACCGAAAGTCCATATTAAGACTAATACAACTTAAGTGCTGTGATTATGCGTCCTTAGTGCAGACAGCAGGCCGCTCCCATGGGTCGTGATAACTTGACGCTAAATAACGTAAGGTGAACACTAACTGGGAATTTCGCGGTTTACGTTAGCCCACAAATAGCCAAGTACCCGCTGGGGTGACGTAGAGCCCGCGCTACCTCGCTTCAAACATTTATTATTATGTACTGTAACATCTTTTACGCGATATGAGGTCGTTGCGAGTAAAGTTTGTTGCAATATCAAAGGATTCAGTGTGGCTACGCAGAGATTTCTGATTTTATACACTGGTCGTTCATGTCATGACTTAAATAGACTGGATGTTTACTGAAGCTGCATGCAGAACTTAGTGGAAACGACGGAACTGGGTAAATGTTACACAAATTAAAAGAGGCATTATATCTGGTTAAAAAGACATGTTTTAATTTTCCCTCCTCAATCTGAACGGCTGAATCGCCGCTAAAATTAATTAATTGCTCATAAAATGGGTTATTGAAACGATTATTCTGCCGTAAAGTAGTTAAATAGGTGGTAGTAGCTAGTAGTACTTAGAGTGCAAACGTGTGCGTATTGATAGCAAGGAGAGGGGACAATACCACGAAATCTATTGGAAAAAAATACAAACTATACTATAACACATGACATTCCCTATTCCTGTAATTATTTGTTAGTTCTGTGGTGAAAACATGCATTATTATTTTCCAATCTGTAGAACATTTTTATAATTGACAACATTTCATATTTCTGAGACAATAATTTGATTCGTTCTCTGTAAACTGTTTGGAAAGAGAAAGACGCTGATAGTTTTAAATTTTCACTAGGATTATTAATTAATTTATTACAATTTTTTAAAGATGTGCGTATTCTAAAAGAGCGTAACGATAGAATAGATCCATTACTTTTGTCTAGTCTCTATTGAAAAAAAGTGATGACGTAAATTTGACGTTGAGGTTGTTATCAAATTTAAAATTATGACAGCTCTTTTTTCTAGTGAAAATGGTAAAGGAAATATCTATTCTGTGGCAATATTTGTAAGTACATATATGTTTTTTAAATTTGTTGTATTTTTTTTAAATATGGGGAAATAAATTATAATAAATATTTTTCCGTGTTCAGGAGGCGAAACTCTTTCGATTCCTGTAGTAATTTTCAGGTGTTAAAAAAATGAAAGGTTGTCAATTCAATATCGGTTACATTTGAATGTAACATATAAATTCTTGGTTACGCTTGTCAAATGCTTGCTAAGCCCGCAAGCCTTACGAGTAAGAGTGGTCTATAAAAGAAGGATGTAGAAGATTATAGAATTGCGATTGCCTCCGGTATTTTTCGCTCATACGCGTGTCGACTAGGGGACTGAAAAGAGCGACTGTAAGTACTCGTAGGCATGTTAGTAGTTACACATAAAATGGCAGCGAGGGATAAAATGTACCTAAGTTATGTATTTGTTGTAGAGGCTGGCATATGATAAAATACTTACTCACCTAAAATATGAATTTACTTTAAAGTAATTATGTACATATACAGAACTAGTTATTCTAAACTACATTGAGAAAAAGTAAAACATTATGAAAAGGAGACCCCATAGGCAAGGTTTCGCAGTTACTGGTAGCGTTTCCCCTGAATAGCTAAGCTAATTCTTTGCCCGAGATAGCTGCCAGCTCATCGGTCTCCTATGACTTCACCTAAACATGGAACTTGCAATAAAGCTGGTGCAACTTCTGAAGCCGAACTAGGCACCGAATACGACTATTTACCATTCGGTGTCGAGACCTTTGGTCCGTGAGGTCCCAGCGCTATAAGGCTATACAAGGAAATAGCAAAGTGGTTAGTCACTGTTATAAAGATATTTGTAAAGAAAAATTAAAATCGGTATTATAACTTTGATATGCACGCATATTTCGATTTAAGAAAAACTAAAAACATAAATTACGTAGTTAACTAACGAGGTCTGGATTTTAACTCTCAGCTGCGAATAAGATCCCTGTCTTCTCCCGTCTGGGCTTTATCTACAAAATGGAGAAATCTTAATCACATTACTGAGCAGAAAAAAACAGTAAGAGCATTTAAGCCTTAATACTTTGTGTTGTACAGTTACCATTGTTTCTTGTAGTTACGGAAAATCCGCGTTTACAGCAAACGCCTGCGATTCAATTACGAGCAAAGTGCGCTGGTGGTGCGTATAGCATCGTAAACTGTCGCCGCCCACAAGGCGCTATGACGCGGACTCTAATAAAACTTAACCGTTCTGTTGTGTTTTTGCTGTGAGTAATTTTATAATAC
Source organism: Archips xylosteana (assembly GCA_947563465.1). Lineage (NCBI taxonomy): Eukaryota > Metazoa > Arthropoda > Insecta > Lepidoptera > Tortricidae > Archips > Archips xylosteana. The sequence continues at coordinate 12,990,823 of OX387355.1, forward strand.
CAAGGATGATAATAAATAAATAAATAAATAAATATCACGGGACAATTCACACCAATTGACCTAGTCCCAAACTAAGCAAAGCTTGTACTATGGGTACTAGACAACGGATAAACATACTTATATAGATAAATACATACTTAAATATACATATTAAACATCCAAGACTCGAGCACAAACATTCGTATTTTTCACACAAATATCTGCCCCGACCGGGAATCGAACCCGGGACCTCAAGCTTCGTAGTCAGGTTCTCTAACAACTAGGCTATCCGGCCGTCTGCCTGTATAATAATATAGACTAGATTGGCAGTCGCCATAGTACGGATCGGCCGCGGTTTTTGTAGTTCGATTATTAAATCTAGATGGCGCTGAAATATAGCCAGAGGCTTTGAAGGCAAAACAATAAGACTACAGATATTTCATATCACTGCAAATGTAATATTATGCAATATTTTTGAAAAATAATACATTTTTAGTAATATGAAACATCTGTAGTTTTATTGTTTTGCCTTCAAAGCCTCTGGCTATATTTCAGTGCCATCTAGATTTAATAATCAAACTACAAAGGCTCTATATCTAAATCCCTAATGATTATTTGTTCTAATGTAATGTTTGTCCTAATGATCGTTTGTCCTAACTCTTTTTATTTAAAATCTATTAATTGTTCTGGATTTTTATAAAACAAAACAAACCTAACCTATAGAGTTCTAGAGGATAATCACAAAAAGTTCCTAAAAAGTTCACAGCTTCCGAGAAAAAAGTGTTAGGACAAACGATAATTAGGACAAACATTACATCAGGACAAACGATGTTAGGGATTTAGAGTGAGACCCCAATAAATATCTATAACTGCTAGAATTTTATTTATTGGCTAAGTGATTTTTCAATGTTAGAAGACTTAGAAGGCTACCAATATGCCGATTGCTGGTGCTGCAAGTGCTTGTGGAAATCTAATACTAATAATCTTATCTTAATCTATATATATAAAATTCTAAACTGACTGACTGACTGACTGACTGACTGTTGATATATCAACGCACAGCTCAAACCACAGGACCTAGAGACTTGAAATTTTGCACATAGATACCTTATACAATGTAGGCATCCACTAAGGAAGGATTTTTGGGAATTCCCGCAGGAACAGGAAAAAACGGGATTTATATATCCGATTCCGAGTGACCGTATCTCTGTAACTATAATAACTAGACTCTTCAAATTTGATACACAAGTAGGTATTACAATAATGAAAACATCAATTTCAGGATTTTTTAAAATTCTCACAGGATAAGGAATAAACGGGATTTATATATTCAGTTCAACGGAATCCTATGAACTATAATCACTAGACTCTTCAAATTTGGCATAGAAGTAGGTAATTACAATAGTAAAAAACAGTTTTAAGGATTTTTGGAAATTCCCACGGGATAAGGAAAAAACGGGATTTTTCGTTTTACTGGTCGTAGAAAGCTGGAATTCGGCATGAAGGTTGCTTGGGGAGTGTAGAAGAGCATTGTGGGAGGAATTTTCAAAATTCCCACGGGAACGGGATAAAACGGGATTTATATATTCGATTCCGAGTGACCCTATCTCAGTAACTATAATAACTAGACTCTTTAAATTTGATACACAAATAGGTATTACATAAGTTAAAACATTGATTTCAGGATTTTTCAAAATTCCCACGGGATAAGAAAAAAACGGGATTTATATATTCAGTTCAACGGAATCCTATGAACTATAATTACAAGACTCTTCAAATTTGGCATAGAAGTAGGTAATCATAATAGTGAAAAACGGTTTTAAGGATTTTCAGAAATTCCCACGGGATAAAGAAAAAACGGGACTTATCGTTTTACTGGTCGTAGAAAGCTGAAATTCGGCATAGGTATATGTTGCTTGGGGAGTGCAAAGGAGCATTGAAAGAGGACTTTCCAAAATTCCCACGGGAACGTGAAAAAACGGGATTTTTCGTTTTACTGGTCGTAGAAAGCTGAAATTCGGCATGTAGGTTGCTTGGAAAGTGTAGAAGAGCATTAAGAGAAGACTATCCAAAATTACCACGGGAACGGGAAAAAACGGGATTTTTCGTTTTACTGGTCGTAGAAAGCTGAAATTCGGCATGAGGTTGCTTGGGGAGTGTAGAGGAGCATTGAGAGAGGACTTTCCGAAATTCCCACGGGAACGGGAAAAAACGGGATTTTTCGTTTTACTGGTCGTATAAAGCTGAAATTTGGCAAGTGGGTTCCTTTGGGAGTGTAGAAAAGCATTAAGAAAGGACTATCCAAAATTCCCACTGGAACGGGAAAAACGGGATTTTTCGTTTTTCTGGTCGTAGAAAGTTGAAATTCGGCATGAGGTTGCTTGGGGAGTGTAGAGGAGCATTGAGAGAGGACTTTTCAAATTTCCCACGGGAACGGGAAAAAACGGGATTTTTCGTTTTACTGGTCGTAGAAAGCTGAAATTTGGCAAGTAGGTAGGTTCCTTGGGGAGTGTAGAAGAGCATTAAGATAGGACTATCCAAAATTCCCACGGGAACGGGAAAAACGGGATTTTTCGTTTTACTGGTCGTAGAAAGCTGAAATTCGGCATGAGTTGCTTGGGGAGTGTAGAGGAGCATTGAGAGAGAACTTTCCCCGTATTAAGAAAGTATTTTCTGAAATTCTTACGGGAACGGGAAAAAACGGGATTTTGCGTTTTACTGGTTGTAAGCTAAAATTTCAAAATTCATAAGTTTATACTGTAAGTAGGCCGCAAAGGGCTCTTTAACCGACTTCAAAAAAGGAGGAGGTTATGCATTCCATTTTATGTATTTTTTATGTAGGTATGTTCACCGGTTTTCTTTTTCGAAAGAATATAATATACTCCTGAGATGGTCCCATTGTCACGCAAGCAATCTTGCTTGCATGCTTGCTTGCTTGATATCTTGGTTCTTTATATATTCAGTTCAACGGAATCCTATGAACTGTAATTATTAGACTCTTCAAATTTGGCATAGAAGTAGGTAATCATAATAGTAAAAAACAGTTTCAAGGATTTTTGGAAATTCCCACGGGATAAGGAAAAAACGAGATTTTTCGTTTTCTGGTCGTAGAAAGCTGAAATTTGGCATGTAGGTTGCTTGGGGAGTGCAGAGGAGCCTTGAGAGAGGACTTTCCAAAATTCCAACGGGAACGGGAAAAAACGGGATTTTTCGTTTTACTGGTCGTAGAAAGTTGAAATTCGGCATGTAGGTTGCATGGGGAGTGTAGAGGAGCATTGAGAGAGGACTTTTCAAAATTCCCACGGGAACGGGAAAAAACGGGATTTTTCGTCTTACTGGTCGTAGAAAGTTGAAATTCGGCATGTAGGTTGCTCGGGGAGTTTAAAGGAGCATTGAGAGAGGACTTTTCAAAATTCCCACGGGAACGGGAAAAACGGGATTTTTCGTTTAACTGGTCGTAGCAAGTTGAAATTCGGCATGTAGGTTGCTTGGGGAGTGTAGAGGAGCATTGAGAGAGGATTTTCCAAAATTCCCACGGGAACGGGAAAAAACGGGACTTTTCGTTTTACTGGTCATAGAAAGCTGAAATTTGGCATGTAGGTTGCATGGAGAGTGTAGAGGAGAAATCAGAGAGGGTTTTTTCCAAAATTCCCACGGGAACGGGAAAAAACGGGACTTTTTGTTTTACTGGTCGTAGAAAGCTGAAACTCGGCATGTAGGTTTTTTGGGGAGTGTAGAGGAGCATTGAGAGAGGACTTTTCAAAGTTCCCACGGGAACGGGAAAAACGGGATTTTTCGTTTTACTGGTCGTAGAAAGCTGAAATTCGGCATGAGGTTGCTTGGGGAGTGTAGAGGAGCATTGGGAGAGGACTTTCCGAAATTCCCACGGGAACAGGAAAAAACGGGATCTTTCGTTTTACCGGTCGTAGAAAGCTGAAATTCGGCATGAGTTGCTTGGGGAGTGTAGAGGAGCATTGAGAGAGAACTTTCCCCGTATTAAGAAAGTATTTTCCGAAATTCTTACGGGAACGGGAAAAAACGGGATTTTGCGTTTTACCGGTTGTAAGCTAAAATTTCAAAATTCATAAGTTTATACTGTAAGTAGGCCGCAAAGGGCTCTTTAACCGACTTCAAAAAAAGGAGGAGGTTATGCATTCCATTTTATGTATTTTTTTATGTAGGTATGTTCACCGATTTCTCGGTCAATTGTGGACCGATTTTAAAAATTATTTTTTTATTCGAAAGAATATAATATACTCCTGAGATGGTCCCATTGTCACGCAAGCAATCTTGCTTGCATGATTGCTTGCTTGCCTGTATGCTTGCTTGCTTTATCTTGGTTCTCTGGAATTCTCATGGTACACGCGAGCGAAGCCGCGGGCAAAAGCTAGTCTATATATATAAAATTCTAAACTGACTGACTGTTGATATATCAACGCACAGCCCAAACCACTGGACCGAGAGACTTGAAATTTTGCACATAGATTCCTTATACAATGTAGGCATCCACTAAAGAAGGATTTTCGGGAATTCCCACGGGAACGGGAAAAAACGGGATTTATATATTCGATTCCGAGTGACCATATCTCTGTAACTATAATAACTAGACTCTTCAAATTTGATACACATGTAGGTATTACATTAGTTAAAACATTAATTTCAGGATTTTTCAAAATTCTTACGGGATAAGGAAAAAAACGGGATTTATATATTCAGTTCAACGGAATCCTGTGAACTGTAATTATAAGACTCTTCAAATTTGGCATAGAAGTAGGTAATTATAATAGTAAAAAACTGTTTCAAGGATTTTTGGAAATTCCCACGGGATAAGGAAAAAACGAGATTTTTCCTTTTCTAGTCGTAGAAAGCTGAAATTCGGCATGTAGGTTGCTTGGAGAGTGTAGAGGAGCCTTGAGAGAGGACTTTCCAAAATTCCCACGGGAACGGGAAAAAACGGGAATTTTCGTTTTACTGGTCGTAAAAAGTTGAAATTCGGCATGTAGGTTGCTTGAGGAGTGTAAAGGAGCATTGAGAGAGGACTTTTCAAAATTCCCACGGGAACGGGAAAAAAACGGGATATTTCGTTTTACTGGTCGTAGAAAGCTAAAATTCGGCATGTAGGTTGCTTCGGGAATTTAAAGGAGGATTGAGAGAGGACTACTTTTAGTTTAACATTTGGTAGCATAGCATACGGTTGTGGTAACTCCGAGGATGAGCTCTGGTTGAGTTCGAAACGCGTCAGTGTAGCTTGGTGGTGGTGATAGTTGTGTTTATGTGATTTGTGTGTGTTCGTACAGTGTGGAGGTGGAGGAACTGCATGAACACACATTTCTTGCATAAACGTAACTATTGTAAGGTCGCGGGTGAGCAAAGTAATTGTTTTAGTTCATTGAGACAGGACTTTACAAAATTCCCACGGGAACGGGAAAAAACGGAATTTTTCATTTTGGTGATCGTAGAAAGCTGAAATTCGGCATGTAGGTTGCTTGGGGAGTGTAGCGGAGCATTGAGAGAGGACTTTACAAAATTCCCACGGGAACGGGAAAAAACGGGATTTTTCGTTTTGGTGATCGTAGAAAGTTGAAATTCGGCATGTAGGTTGCTTTGGAGAGTGTAGACGAGCATTGAGAGAGGACTTTCCAAAATTCCTACGGGAACGGGAAAAACAGAATTTTTCGTTTTACTGGTCATAGAAAGCTGACATTCGGCATGTAGGTTGCTTAGGGAATTTAGAGGAGCATTGAGAGAGGATTTTCCAAAATTCCCGCGGGTACGGGAAAAACGGGATTTTTCGTTTTACTGGTCGTAGAAAGTTGAAATTCGGCATGTAATTTGCTTGGGTAGTGTAGAGGAGCATTGAGAGAGGACTTTCCAAAATTCCCACGGGAACGGAAAAAAACGGGATTTTTCGTTTTACTGGTTGTAGAAAGCTAAAATTATTTCAAAATTTATAAGTTTATACTGGAAGTAGGCCGCAAAGGGCTCTTTAACCGACTTCAAAAATAGAAGGAGGTTATGCATTCCACTTGATGTATTTTTTTTATGTAGATACCTACACCGATTCATTCACCGATTTCTCGGTCAATTGGGGACCGATTTTAAAAATTCTTTTTTTATTCTAAAGAATATAATATACTCCTGAGATGGTCCCATTGTCACCAAATCAGGATCTGATGACGGGATCTCAGGGAAATCGAGGGCAACCCTCAAATTTTATAGGCACGCATTACGTTTTTCATATATTTTCTTAAGTTATTTAAGTGTTTGCGTCTGGTAGACATCATCTCATGTTGATGAGCTGATGATGGAAGGTAAAACTCCTTAACGGTTAGGAGAGTTGAGGATATTTTTTCAAATATTATAGGTACGTATAGACCGATAGTTGTATTCTTTTAGGTTATCCAGGTGAGCTGATGACGAAAGGTTAAACTCCTTAACGGTTAGGAGTTATAGGAAGTTTCTTTAAATATCATATGCACGTATCGACCTTTAGTTGTATTCTTTCTGGTAATTCAGATGAACTGATGATGGAAGGTGTAACTCCTTAACGGTTAGATCACACAACACCTTATCAAAGATACTATAAATAATATCAATGCTAAGTAGGTACTAAGCACACAGCGCTTCCAACTCAAGTTTCCGTAGAAGGTAAGAAAACATTGAATTATACCTAACGCAGGACGGGGAAAGTAATAATAGGTTTTATATTATTAACAAGCCTGGTTATTTTAGTGCCCGCTTCCGAATTAGTGAATAACATTGTATATAAAGAAATACTGTAAAGGACCGTATCTACCTGAAGTTTAGTCGGGCTTGCTTGCACGCTTGCTTGCACGCTTACTTGCACGCTTTCTTGCACGCTTGCTTGCTTGCGTACCTGCTTGCTTGCTTGATATCTTAGTTCTTTGGAATACTCATGATACACGCGAGCGAAGCCGCGGGCAAAAGCTAGTCTATATATATAAAATTCTAAACTGACTGACTGACTGACTGACTGTTGATATATCAACGCACAGCCCAAACCACTGGACCTAGAGACTTGAAATTTTGCACATAGATACCTTATACAATGTAGGCATCCACTAAGGAAGGATTTTTGGGAATTCCCACGGGAACGGGAAAAAACGGGATTTATAGATTCGATTCCGAGTGACCGTATCTCAGTAACTATAATAACTAGACTCTTCAAATTTGATACACAAGTAGGTATTACAATAATGAAAACATCAATTTCAGGATTTTTTAAAATTCTCACAGGATAAGGAATAAACGGGATTTATATATTCAGTTCAACGGAATCCTATGAACTATAATTACTAGACTCTTCAAATTTGGCATAGAAGTAGGTAATTATAATAGTAAAAAACAATTTTAAGGATTTTCGGAAATTCCCAAGGGATAAGGAAAAAACGGGATTTTTCGTTTTCTGGTCGTAGAAAGCTGAAATTCGGCATGTAGGTTGCTTGGAGAGTGTAGAGGAGCATTGAAAGAGGACTTTTCAAAATTCCCACGGGAACGGGAAAAAACGGGATTTTTCGTCTTACTGGTCGTAGAAAGTTGAAATTCAGCATATAGGTTGCTCGGGGAGTTTAGAGGAGCATTAAGAGAGGACTTTTCAAAATTCCCATGGGAACGGGAAAAAACGGGATTTTTCGTCTTACTGGTCATAGAAAGTTGAAATTCGGCATGTAGGTTGCTCGGGGAGTTAAGAGGAGCATTAAGAGAGGACTTTCCAAAATTCCCACGGGAACGGGAAAAACGGGATTTTTCGTTTTACTGGTCGTAGAAAGTTGAAATTCGGCATGTAGGTTGCGTGGGGAGTGTAGAGGAGCATTGAGAGAGGACTTTTCAAAATTCCTACAGAAACGGGAAAAAACGGGATTTTTCGTCTTACTGGTCGTAGAAAGTTGAAATTCGGCATGTAGGTTGCTCGGGGAATTTAGAGGAGCATTGAGAGAGGACTTTCCAAAACTCTCACGGGAACGGGAAAAAACGGGACTTTTCGTTTTACTGGTCATAGAAAGCTGAAATTTGGCATGTAGGTTGCATGGAGAGTTTAGAGGAGAATTAAGAGAGGGTTTTCCAAAATTCCCACGGGTACGGGAAAAAACGGGATTTTTCGTTTTACTGGTTGTAGAAAGCTAAAATTCGGCATGTAGGTTGCTTAGGGAGTGTAGAAGAGGATTGAGAGAGGGCTTTCCAAAATTCCCACGGGATCGGGAAAAAACGGGACTTTTTGTTTTACTGGTCGTAGAAAGCTGAAACTCGGCATGTAGGTTTTTTGGGGAGTGTAGAGGAGCATTGAGAGAGGACTTCTCAAAGTTCCCACGGGAACGGGAAAAACGGGATTTTTCGTTTTACTGGTCATACAAAAATTGAAATTTGGCAAGTGGGTTCCTTGGGGAGTGTAGAGGAGGATTAAGAGAGGGATTTCCAAAATTCCCACTGGAACGGGAAAAAACGGGACTTTATGTTTTACTGGCCGTAGAAAGCTGAAATTCGGCATGTAGGTTGTTTGAGGAGTGTAGAGGAGCATTGAGAGAGGACTTTCCAAAATTCCCACGGGAACGGGAAAAACGGGATCTTTTGTTTTACTAGTCATAGAAAGCTGAAATTTGGCAGGTGAGTTCCTTGGGGAGTGTAGGGGAGCATTAAGAAAACATTTCCTGAAATTCTTACGGGAACGGGAAAAAACGGGATTTTGCGTTTTACTGTAAATAGGCCGCAAAGGGCTCTTTAACCGACTTCTAAAAAAGGAGGAGGTTATGCATTCCACTTTATGTATTTTTTTATGTAGGTATGTTCACCGATTTCTTGGTCAATTGTGGACCTGCTTGCTTGCTTGCCTGTATGCTTGCTTGCTTGATATTTTGGTTCTTTGGAATACTCATGGTACACGCGAGCGAAGCCGCGGGCAAAAGCTAGTAGGTATATAAAAGAAGAAACTGACTGACTGATTGACATATCAACGCACAGCCCAAACCACTGGGCCTAGAGATTCCAAATTTGGCACGTAGGTTCCTTATAAGGTCAAGGGGTGCACTAAGAAAGGATTTTTCAAAATTCACTCCCTAAGGGGGTGACACGGGGGTCCAAAGTTTGTATGGGGAAACAAGATTAGTTCGACTATTTTATTCGAAACTTCACAAAAGTACTCCTAATGATAAATGAGTAAACACGTGTTTCAGGTTTTTTGAGAATTCAACCCCTAAAAGGGGGAAAGGGGTAACAAAGTCTGAAAATCAACATGGGTGTTGTTTCTATGGTTTATCGTGTCGCTGGTTACGAAAACAACAACGGTTTTAAAATCCGACGTGGCGGACGTAAAATACCATCTCCCTGGATGGGGTGCGATGGGGTTGAAATGTCTAAATAAACTAAATGACTGTTGATATATCAACGCCCAGCCCAAACCACTGGACCAAGAGACTTATAATTTTGCACATAGATACTTTATACAATGTAGGCATCCACTAATGAAGTATTTTTGGGAATTCCCACGGGAACGGGAAAAAACAGGGTTTATTTATTTCGATTCCGAGTGACTCTATCTCAGTAACTATAATAACTAGACTCTTCAAATTTGATACACAAGTAGGTATTACATTAGTTAAAACATTAATTTCAGGATTTCTTTAAATTCCCACGGGATAAGGAAAAAACGGGATTCATATATTCAGTTCAACGGGATCCTATGAACTATAATTATTAGACTCTTCAAATTTGGCATAATTGTTTTAAGGGTTTTTGGAAATTCCCATGGGATAAGGAAAAAACGGGATTTTTCGTTTTACTGGTCGCAGAAAGCTGAAATTCGGCATGTAGGTTGCTTGGGGAGTGTAGAGGAGTATCGAGAGAGGGCTTTCCAAAATTCCCACGAGAACGGGAAAAAACGGGACTTTTCGTTTTACTGGTCGTAAAAAGCTGAAATTCGGCATGTAGGTTGTTTGGGGAGTGTAGAGGAGCATTGAGAGAGGACTTTCCAAAATTCCCATGGGAACGGGAAAAACGGGATTTTTTGTTTTACTAGTCATAGCTGAAATTTGGCAAGTGGGTTCCTTGGGGAGTGTAGGGGAGAAGTAAGAAAGCATTTCCCGAAATTCTTACGGGAACGGGAAAAAACGGGATTTTGCGTTTTACTGGTTGTAGAAAGCTAAAATTTCAAAATTCATAAGTTTATACGTTAAGTAGGCCGCAAATGGCTCTTTAACTGACTTCAAAAAAAGGAGGAGGTTATGCATTCCACTTTATGTATTTTTTTATGTAGGTATGTTCACCGATTTCTCGGTCAATTGTGGACCGAATTTAAAAATTATTTTTTTATTCGAAAGAATATAATGTACTCCTAAACTAAGATGGTCCCATTGTCATCAAATCTGGATCTGATGACGGGATCTCAGGGAAATCGAGGGCAACCCTCAAATTTTATAGGCACGCATTACGTTTTTCATATATTTTCTCAAGCTGTCTAAATGTTTGCGTCTAGTAGACATCATCTCATGTTGATGAGCTGGTGGTGGAAGGTAAAACTCCTTAGCGGTTAGGAGTTGAGGATATTTTTTCAAATATTATAGGTACGTATAGACCTTTAGTTGTATTCTTTCTGGTTATTCAGATGAGCTGATGATGGAAGGTATAACTCCTTAACGGTTAGGTCACACAACACGTTAACAAGATACTATAATATGTATAATATCAATGCTAAGTAGGTACTTACACAGCGCTTCCAGTTACTCAAGTTTCCGTAGAAGGTAAGAAAACATTGAATTATACCTAATGCAGGATAGGGGAAAGTTAATAATAGGTTTTATAATATTAACAAGCCTGGTTATTTTAGTGCCCGCTTCCGAATTAGTGAAAAACATTGTATATAAAGAAAGTTTATTAGTCGGGCTTGCTTGCACGCTTGCTTGCTTCCGTGCATGCATGCTTGCTTGCATCTTGCTTGCATGTTGCACGCTTGCTTGCTTCCGTGCATGCATGCTTGCTTGCATCTTGCTTGCATGCTATCTTGCTTGCCTGTATGCTTGCTTGCTTGATATCTTGGTTCTTTGGAATACTCATGGTACACGAGAGCGAAGCCGCGGGCAAAAGCTAGTAATATTATAAAGCTGAAGAGTTTGTTTGTTTGAACGCGCTAATCTCAGGAACTACTGCTCCGATTTGAAAAATTCTTTCAGTGTTAGATAGCCCATTTATCGAGGAAGGCTATAGGCTATAGTTATATCATCACGCTAACACCAAAAGGAGCTGAGCGGAGCGGAATTATGTTTCAAAATCAGGGGTTTTTGAAGTAATATTGTGTATATAGGTAGGTACTTAGGTCATACTGAAAGTTTCTGGATTCTAAAAAATAAGACTACGCATTATCGTTATGACACATTTATTGTTTTTCAAAGTATATACCCTCCCTATTTACACACTTTTGCATTCGCTGGAACCATTGTGAAAAGCAGTGGGTCCAGTCTTCGTTAGGGACTTCTTCGATGGCCTCGTGGAAAGCATTCACTGCCATTTCCGGACTTGTAAACAGTAAACCTCTAAGTTTATCTTTAATCTTTGGGAACAAAAAGAAATCGCATGGTGCAAGATCAGGGCTGTATGGCGGATGAGTCATTAATTCTACATTTGAAGCCTCCAAATACGCATTCTTTGCTTTAGCGGAATGTGCCGACGCGTTGTCGTGATGAAGGACTATTTTGCTACGGGGACGCTTTTCACGAATTTTTTCAAACACTTTGGGTAAGCACGTGTTCACATACCAATCTGCAGTTACTGTCTTTTGGTTTTCAAGTGACACAGTGGTGTAATGTCCCGATTTGCCGAAAAACGAAGCAACCATTTTCTTACCTGTGCTTCGACTCTTTTTTACTTTTGTCGGCAAGTCTTCAAAAGGAAAGACCCATTCAGCCGATTGACTTTTTCTTTCCGGTTCAAAGCAGTATACCCAGGTTTCTTCACCTGTCACGATGTTATATACAGCCATTGATTGTTCTCCGTCAAATTTTTTTATCATTTTGCAGCACCACTCTACATGCAGTCGTTTCTGGTCTTCCGATATATCATGCGGTATAAATACGGTAATATCTTTTGGACTTGGCTCATTCCAATTCCTAAGGTAGTACGAATTTGCTGATATGTAATTTTTTTGTCAGTTTCAATTAGTTGTCGTACAGTATTAATATTAATATCGGTAAGCGCAGTTGCTGGCCGGCCTTCACGTTCATCGTCATAGAGATAGTCACGTCCTCGTCTAAACTCACTAAACCACGAATAGACAGAGCTACGACATGGGGCTTCATCACCAAATGCTAATAGAAGTCTTTGACAACTTTCTTGCTGACTTACATCGGAAATCGTAAAAAATCATGGATCGAAAATTTTCACGACTTAAATTCATTGCAACAGCGACACACAAATTTCAATCCAACACCACGATGAAAAAACAAATGACAGTCTCGTATATTAAGAAGTAATATACTGCCAGAGAGTTATTTTTTCAAATCCTATTATTGCTTTTTAATTTTCTTTTTATAAGTGGCCAGTTCCAGAAACTTTCAGTATGCCCTACGTACATCCTTACTTAGATTCGCTAAGATAGGTAAGTAATTAAGTCAAAAGTATCGTTGCTCGTTATAGAAAAGATTACTATTTTGTTGCTATCTAAATACATTGCATTAGATAAACGTATAAATATTTTTGTTTATTTACGGTCGTGGCTGTGGTCGTGGGTTCAAATCCCAGCTCGTACCTCTGAGTTTTTCGGAATTTATGTGCGAAATTACATAAACCCGTATACACCTGCGAAGAAATTCAATGATGTGTGTGAAGTTCCCAATCCGCACTGGGCTCGCGTGGGAACTACGGCCCCACCCCTGTCATTCTGAGAGGAGGCCTGTGCCCTGCAGTGTATAGCCTGGGATGGAAATATAAAAGTGCGCTACATCATTCCAATGTAATTTCTCACGTAGTTTTTAAAAGGAACGGCTTTTTAATTATTAGTTTTTGTTTTTGTTCAGTAAGAAGCCAATGTCTTTGTAAACAGTTAAAATATAAATTGAAAACGAAATTAAATGAGTTGTTTGGTCTATAATTTTGTTAGTAAATGGAGTTATCCCTCACCGTAGCGTCTTGTTCTTGCCAAATGTAGGGTTTTGTTGAACTCCCCCGATTTGGACGTAGCACAAAGTGAATCGTTTATATTTCGATCTGTGCGCCCGAGCGCTCCCCGAAGACCCAGCAATAAACTTCCTTCTATTGTAATTTTGTTTTGTTACAAACTCTGCGCCTTTAGGTCGGACCGAGTCCAAAGTTTCGGCATTTACAAAACTACGCCGATTCATATAAATTATAAACCCCCAAATGAAATTTAATTCTTGCCGCCCTGTCGCTAAAACCGTAATGCTTTCGCGGAAGTTTGGACGTAGGTAACTGACGTTAGATGATTTACTTGAACGCCTGGCAGATTTTTTTCTAATTCAACATTTTACGAACAAAATGTACTTATTGGGATGAAATTTAGTTGTGAGATAATTATTATTCTAATTTAAAAAAAAAAAACAAGTTTGTTTGTGTCGAAGTCTAGTAAATTTATTTTCAGTGTTTCAGATGACGCTGTAACTTCAACTTTCTTCTGACAATTTTTTTTGTAAAGTTGAAAAACTATTAAAAGAATTTTAAATAAAAACGCAGCGTTAGCAGTTCAAGCCGTTCAAACGAACCGATTCGTTGAGATGCTCTAATGATCTGTCACCGGCTCGGGACAAATTGGTTAAGACTGGTCAGTGGAAGTTTTAAATTCAATAGTGTTATCTGTGTGTGGAGTGGCAATTCGTCAACGTCTCGATGTAATTCCCCCTCAATGAGTTCTAAGCTCCGAGGAGGGATGTCGCGTCATCCATCACTGCGAGTGCCTCGATCGCCCGCGACGCTTCTGCTAACTCATCCTGTTCAAACTATCTAAGTTCTTGAGGCCTTCTTCATTTAATTTAGGAGCCTGATGAATATTTTATAGGATAGTTATGCCTGTTAACATAAATAACACCGGTTTGGAGTTCTGTACTAGTTCTTAATGCGAAGAAGTCGAAACTTTAAAAACTTTTGACGGATGTAAATCTGACTGCTAGCTAAATTACGGTAAAAATTACTACTTTCGCAATTATTCCCATTTTACTGTCACAAACCGTATAACCATAAAAACGTAGACAATCGATGAACATGTGTTGAGCAATGTCAGTTCATAGAAAATTGACACTTCATGCTTGTCTAAAACGTGTTATGGCAAGAACATATGTAGTCATAATTTTCCTTAGGAGAAATTACTAGGTACTTTTTGTAAGAATAAAGGAAACCCAAGTCGCCAATTGCGGGCCTTAGCAAGTCCTTTATATTTCAGACAAATTTCACCACTCACTTGGAAGATATAAAGAAAACATCACGAGCCTGACATTATTTCTGACAACTCACGCAAGGCGCGCCGACACAAATCCACGTGCAGACGTATACCTCCGAATCTTTTTTCTCGCACAATGCGAACTAAAAATAATAATGTCAAGAAAAAGTGTTAGTGAAATATTTGGTCGTGTCGTGTACGAGTCGGGTGCACATCTGGTACCGAATCAATTTATCGTGCGGACGTGACGTTCGAGGAGCAACGTGCCGAGTGCGGTCCTTACACGAGCCTATAACTCGGTATTAACATGTCTGAGAGTACACATAAAGAGACGCAAGAACTCGTGAGAAAAATCTAAGGTTAACAAGTGATAGTGGCTTAGCGAGACCCTCTCGTTACGAGCATCACAAGTTAGCCTTAGCGATATTGGCGGGGTTAAATTGCGCAAGACGCTACTTTTTGCGAAGTTTATTGACATTAGTCACTCGGATTCTGATACATATTTTCATGCAGAAAAACAAGATGACGCTAAAAAACATACCTACTACCGTTTTCAGTAAGTAAATATTTGAACATCGTGGTAAAAGGAACACTAAGGAAAACGTAGCAGATGTTCTGCTGTTTTCCGTCAGTGCGCCTTAAATGAGACGTGGCCGTAGCTGTTACCTCAAACCTCGGACGTGTATTTCTTTACGAAATGAATAAAAAGCAGATTGATCCGTACATTGTAATCTCACCTTTGCAGCGTAAATGACTTTATTTCATTTTCTAAGCAGCTAACGACTCCGGCTTTATTCACCTGCTTCCTATTTCATTATTTTATGTAAATTGTAGCCCGTTGAAAAGCATAGGTCGTGTCGGTCGGCGCTTTGTTGCAAAACACTGCGCTGTCTACCTCGCAAAATTTAAATCATGTTACCATTAATTAGGGTTCCGTCGGGAATGGAAAACTGCTTGGATAAGCATTCTTGTTCGCCTGTTGCCGTTACTCAAAACAAACAATCAAGATTACGATAAGAATTCGTTGATAGTGGAAGGGTTTGAAAGACTGTTCGGTTTGTTGGTTGGTTGGTGTGTTGGTTGTTGTGGTTGTTGTTGTTGGTTGGTTGTTGGTGTGTTGTTTGTTGGTTGTTGTTGTGAACGTGTTTATAGAAGGAATTATAAACTGTAGACAGCAACATAGACTTCGTTACTCTTTTTTGTTGCGAATATATAATTTTCAGGTAGTAGGTACGACTTTTATTGGAAACATTAATAATAATTAAACTTGTATTAAATATGCTTGGTAATAACTTGATAATTTAGTCAGCTATCTTGTTTCGTCAAGATTAAATTAAATACGTACGAAACACCGCCTTTGTTTTATGATAATTTCAGCTTACGTTAAGCAAGACAGATTAAGCCTCCAGCCAAAGGCAGAAGTACCTCAAAATTCATGCAGTACAAACAGGCATGATCAGAAAGGCAAATAAACATGTGAGGCTTACATCAGAGATAAGGAGGTAGCAAACAAGCTGACGTCCCGGAAGCTCCGCTCCGTCAGCTTCCTCCCGGCCCGGAAATCTACCACGGGCATTAGCGTCGTAAATACAGAGAGGGAAAGAAATGGCCAACTTAAACATGTCATATGTGAGGCCAGCTCTTGACCTATTTTAATGGACCGTGGCGGTCGTACGAAAATATCGCGTCCTTAAAATCAAGGGACACCAAACCACTGAGACGTACCAAAAATCTGCCCACTTTCAGCATGTCCTAAGAAAAATAAAAATGGGACAAACGGTACAGTAAACCTTTAGTAATAAACAGGTCATATTAAACATTAACCAACTAAGTTGCCACAAGTATTTTATTCATAGTCGGTAATAAAATAAGCTCTATTCCTTTAATTTTAAAGTGTAAGTAGATGCTTACAGGCACCTTTGTAAAAAAATGGTCTTGCGTAGATTTAGGTACATGCTCTTTGTGCATTGTCGATCTAATCTTACTAAGCTAGATTAGGTAGACTTAAAGGATAAGTAGGTATGCATGTATGTATGTAAACTCTTTATTGTACAAAAAAAAATAAGTCAGAAAAACAAAACACTATTGACAACCGTTGAGATAATTTATATGTACAGAGGCGAACATATTTTTTATTCTATCTATGCTAAAACGCAAGCTTTCCTACTAACATTCGTTTGTATCGCAACTCACGTCACTCGTCTTTTAAGACCTCACTTATAGAGCCGTTGCATAAAATACTATTCTAAAGCTAACACTTATCTAATTGCGCCAATTATATTTGCACACGTTAGTAACGAACGTGAATTCACGGAACGTACCTATGCAGACTTTAGTTACGTTCACCTCTAGTCTATTACATCCTAGATCTCTCCACTTTTTGATTGCTACTAAGTAGCGTTAAAGAACGTATAATAAACTAACCAGGTTTGTATTTAGCGGCTAGTTTATATTAAATTGTATTAACTTTTAGGTATACATAATAGACAAGGGGTCATCCATAAATTACATCACACAATCATCATTTTTTTATTGTAATATTGTTTTTTTTTCCTTATTTTTGTACAATAAAGAGTTTACATACATACATAAATATAATAAGAGTGACAAGTGGAAGAGGGTATCTAAAAATTATCAAAATTAATTTGATGTAGCCTAATTTAGAGATAGTCTCCTAGTTATTCTGAAAAGTCTTAAATACATAAACAAACATTTTTCTGATTCTTTAAAATCATTAGTCGTAGAAGATAACACCTACGCTCAAAATTTGATAACACGTGAAACTGCGCACCTAATAGGAACCTAATCTCTAATAAAACAGGATGCAGCATATGGGGAGCGTACGGTATTCCGATGATTTCCCATAACATTATCATACAGACGGCCGAAGTCGCTCGTCTCGACTTCGGATTGGGAAGGAACAATAGCGCTTGGAACAAATTACTGAATATTACATTCTTGTTACATAACCGCTTAGCCACGTAACCGTGTGAGACGAGGTTTAATGGCCAGCTAGAACCAAGTATGTGGTGGAACGCTATGACAAAGTTGAAAGCGACTGGAATTCATCGTCAGATTTTATACCCGGAGTGATTCAAATGAAAATAACTAGGAATTTGTTTTGAGGATGTGAACTTTGAATACTTTGCTCTTATTCCTATTTTGCCCTAATTATGTATCTACGTGAAACTAGCTACACAGTAAAACTAGAAATAAAAGTAAAAGTTCGGAGCAAAACATTGATCCATCGTTCACATGGGCTACATGAAGCGACGGATGTAGATAACATAACATAACATAGAAATACACCAATGTAAGTACGTAACAACAGTGCAGCTCTTGTTAAGTGTACAACGTGCCCACCAGGTTTCCGCGAGAGTCTAACCACGCATTCCTGAGGCCATATGGAGTAATAATAAATGTTATCTGAACCTAGGTCGAAATATGCTTAGTTTTTGAGATATTTCCATTTTTATATTTAAAATTTACTATGAAAGTGGTGGAGGTGCTGGGATTGCGTATTTATTATGTATGAAAAAATAAAAAAGTTCAAAAGCAAAATTCGACCTAGGTTCAAATAACATTTATTACGCCATGTGGCCTCAGGAAAACGTGGTTAGACTCTCGCGGAAACCTGGTGGGCACGTTGTATAGGTACCTACTTACTTACGTATTATATTTCTGTTTGACATTTAATTCATCTATTTACTACCCTAGTACTCAACATCTTAAAATTTAGTTTTGGCCTATATAATAAGTACCTAGGTACAACACTGATTGTCCTAACGACAACGGTAATTACAACAACGTTATACCTAGAGTAGTAAGTATAGCTACGTTGAGTGTCTATAACCTTAAGACGCAATAACTGCAATGACACCACGCCGCCCTTTCAGGAAAGCTAGATTTTCCACGCAACGAGCTCATACCTAGCACTAACATTGTCGTAGCAGCCGTAAACCAGGGTTCCATGGCGGTTTAATGGCATTTTATGGGCTATTGCAAACCTTGGCCGTTTTATGCGCCGCTTGTCAGCCGCCTTTTATCGCCTTCGAATAATCGCTCCCTGGAAAAAGAAGCTTTTAAACAAAAATACATAAAGTGAAACTCATTAATTTCGCATGTTACTAAGCGGTAGTAAAGAAAATCTATTTGGACTTTTTTCTTTTTTTCTATTTGGAGTTACATACTGCAATGAAATCAGGCCTCCTTCCCAGCAAAGGGGTAGACAGGGACTATTTGTTTCCACCTGCTGCGATCCTGACATAGTACCTATATCTTTCGCTTCCACAACACTCATTAGCCTTTTCATAACATGCTCGCCGACTTCGGGTTCTCTTGACCTGACCTTTCTTCAAGACATCTCCAATCTGATCATGGAATGTCCTTCTTGGTCTCCCTCTTCCAACATTCCCACCTGCACTCGCCTGATATGTATATCTCGGTAGTAGGTAGGTAGTTAATAAAAAACTTCAAACGCAACAAAACAAGCTGCCATACTCGTACTCAAGGTAAACTCATTATCATTAACTTGATGACACCGAGGAAGTAACTAAGAGAACTGCACGGTCTTAATGAAACATCGTTTAATGGAGACGTATGTGCGAGTATGTTTCGCAAAAGACATTTGTATGTGACACCATTCGAATCATCATCATCATCATCATTTCAGCCGAAAGACGTCCACTGCTGAACATAGGCCTCCCCCAAGGCACGCCAAACAGATCGGTCCTGTGCCATCCGCATCCAACGCGTTCCCGCAACCTCAACCAGGTCGTCGCTCCATTCGAATAATTCAATAATTTTAGGTAGGTATTTGCCTAGTGATAGTTTTAGATATTGGCAACTAGCGACCCGGCCTGGCTTCGCACGGGTGCAATTATGCATGTATTATACATATAAACCTGCCTCTTGAATCACTTTATCTATTAAAAAAACCGCATCAAAATCCGTTGCGTAGTTTTAAAGATCTAAGCATACATAGGGACAGACAGACAGTGGGAGGCGACTTTGTTTTATACTATGTAGTGATGAGCAAAAAATAGAATGCGAAATTATTTTGGGACACAATCACCGTATGTGTTTTGTGTATAGAATCAGACATCAAATATAAAATATAAATCAAGACTATATTCAAGAACTAAGGAATTACGTGTTTCTGCGCAATCGATCAATCTCACGCCGAATAAAACTATCTAGGCACGAGAAACATTTTCTTAGTACTTGTCGGTCTTTACCTAGTAAACAGTTTATAAATTCTAAGAGCGATCTTCACTTATACATACTCGTAGAAAAAAATCCCTGCACAAATTATATCCAGAAAAATTGGCATAAAAGAAACAAGTTATTAAGGCTTCATGCTACGTAACAGGGCACAATTAATCCATCATCAGACTCTGTTTATCATCTGGAATCAAAGTACTTATCAAGACGATTCAAATGAGCCCAAACTCGATGGGGTTGTGTCGTTTTATTACAGAGTTCCTATGACCACCTTCCAACTCCATCATTAGATCAGCTCCATGCCACAATAATATTGCATTGTCACCTGATTTACACATGCATTTAAAATATGAACTCAATCAGAAACCGGGAAGTGAGTCAAATTCAACTTGAAAGGTTTGACCCGTTGAGGAGGGTTTGTTCCGTTGGTCATCTGCGGTGTTCTTCATCAGATCTAGTTTACCAAATAACACTTTCTGATTGAAAATGCTCGATTTGTCACCGAAAATTTTAAAATCGCTTTACATTTCCCTTGAACTTTTGAAGAGTTCCTTCAATTCCTCATGGATCCCATCATCAGAACTAAATTCTGGTAACAACGGGACAAACCTTGAAGCATATGCTTTCAAACAACGAAAGAATTTTCCAAATCAGTTCATAAATGACGGAGTTCTGAGGTAACACACGTTAAAAAAAAAAGAACATACAACCGAATTGAGAACCTCCTCCTTTTTTTGAAGTCGGTTAAAAAAGGCTCATCCCAAACTCAGCCCAAACCTCTCGCAAACCAGTGATTTTCGGCGTTCCTGAATAGCAGTTCAAACCAAACCTAACCCAAACGATTGAATTACCGCTATACCAAACCCGTGAAGGCCCGTTCCTGAATTTAGCCCCTGAACTATGTCAGCTATACTCAACCTGCAGCCTACAAAGATTTTGCTAGTGGTTCGCCTGAAACAAAAAATGATATTGATTTTCAACTATTTTGACTTTTAATGCTGTTGATATTCAATGCTGCGGCTTGCTGCACCATTGCTTATAACACATACATATAACGCCTCGTTCCGATGATAACGTGGCAACTTCCAAGTAATTTTCTTTAAAGATATCACGTTGTGATCGCAAAGGTGTGATAAAAGGTTACGGCTAGTCGATGCAGGAAAAGTAAAATAAAGGAAAAGTATTCACTTGACGACAATTGAGAAAACGGACTGCAAGAATCCTTGATACCTATATTGTCTATGGAACCATACTAACATAAAGCGAGTCTCTTTTAATTAAACGTACCGCTATGATTTTAATTAAGTATCGTCACTTTTGTGATTATGAAAACGAGTGCCACTTTTAAACTACTCCATTAGAAAAATAAGTTTTCTAGCTGTTTTTAAATCTGTGTTCTGCGGCCTAAACGTATGCGCCGCCGGAAATCATTCACAAACCGCGTTACTAGCAACATATTTGAAGGAAACAGAATTTGTTAGCTCTGCCGTGCAGATTTTAAAACGCAGTAAGTGCAAAAATGCTGTTTCGAGATAAACGCAAAATACTACTTCAAACTTCGTTTTTTTCGTTATTTCGAAGAATTTTGCTAAATTTACACTTTAACTATAGCGTAAATGATACAAGGATTATTTACGAAAAAAAAAGAACATCCTCAGACTTATATTACGCATGAGCGGAGGTTTTTAAGAAAATCTGAGCTGTTACTGCTGACATATTTTTACTAAAAATCTTTTAGAATACCAAATAATACGCAGTATAAAAGCTTGATACTGCAATAGTTGAATCGTGTTTGCAGAGTAAAGTACAGTAAGTTCATCATGTTTACTGCATTTTAGTTAGAACGTAGCAATCGTTTGAAATGCTACGAGTTATTTTACTGCTTATTGTAAGGAAATTGAACGTAAAAATGTATAAAATGACTGAGAAAAATTCACATTCTACAATTATTTTTTTACCGGTATCATTAGTCACCATCATTATGTATAAATAAAACTCATTGTATAACATTTTATTTTTGGCTAATAACGAATGATTACCATTAAAAACTTTAAATTACTTTCAGTCTTAATTGAGAATAAAGTCAAAATAATACACAAAGTTAAATTGTTTCTATAACTTTTTATTTACGTATAATTAAAACAGTAACAAAACTAAACAATCAGCCTTACTGACATCAATGATAGGTACATTGTTTTAAAATAATACTGCTTACTTATATATAAAAAAAAAAAACAAAACAATTGTGACCTTAATAAAACTAGGAACTTAGTTCTGAGATCAGACTTAATGAATAACATATTATTCATTCATTTTAAAATCTTAAAAATTCTAAAAGATACAAAATAATCTACATGATCTTGTAAAAATCAAACATCACAATTAGAAAAATTAAGCTTTAGCTTATTAAAACTAAAACTAAGATTTTTTTTAATATATGTTGTTTATGTTCTAACATTGCATATATACTACAGTGTTATTTAAATAACCAATTTATTATAGTTAAAATAAACGGATCACCCACGTCCCAAAACGAGTCCAACTCTATATGCCTCGGGCCAATCCGCAGCCCCTCTTCCCGGAGTAACACGTCACGGCGGCTGCCAGACGCACACACTCCGGGGACTCCGGGAAGAAGGGCCACGGACCAGCCCGAAACATGTCAAGCCAAACTCGCTTCAAGATGCGAGTGATCCGTTTATTTTCACTATGAGTGAGTCTCACGATAGTTTCATGTTTCAATCAAATAAAACGCATAATATCCTTGTGACACGTGCACAATACAAATCAAGGCGTTAATAATATGTAAATAACTGAATTTCAAGTATACCTATGTACTTACCTCGAATGCGCGGCAGTCCTCGAATCACAAAACGCCTAGACTATCCTGCTCGTACGGCGTCCGAGCCTCCACTGAGCAACCAATTGCTAAATAATACGCAGTAAGTAAGGCCAAAAACGCAGTACAAACATTAAAAAATATTGATTTACCAACTAAAATACAGCAAGTCAACGTAGGTATACTGCGATTTAGATTCTAGACTTATATTCGTACGATTAGCGAATACCGACTAAAAAGCAGTAAAACTTTTATCCGCCGTGAAAATCGCAGTACAAGGTAAAAAAAACTTTCATTTACAAAGTAAAACGCAGTAAATTTGACGCATACTGCGATTTAAATAGAATATATTATTTTTATTTTTCAATGATTACTGACTAACAAAGAGTAAGTTGCCTAATCACTGCATTTTAAATGGCATTACAGATGAGCGTTAATTGTATCTTTACAGTTCCAATAAAGTAAGTTATACTTGCGCCTCGTCCTCGAGATCAGTGTAGTAGATAGTTTTAGGTATAACACATGTAGTAACACATAAGTGACACCACTCTTACCACTCTAGTTGAGAAATCTTTTTTTTTTTTTTTTTTTACGGGTACTTTCAACCAGTATCACTTTATAACCTAGTAACAATCCGCGCTCGCGTCATTCACATTTTAGTGCTCAACCACTCAATACCCGTTATTAACTAAGTATCAAAAGTGTTCAGACGCTAAAATAATATCGAAACGCAAGCAAGAATATAATTATAAACATCCTATAAATAAAATTAAAAGATTGGAACGTCAAGTGATTCGTAAAGGTATCATATTTTCATCATCAGATGAAGATGAAGACGATTTAATGTGTCCATCACGTTTGTGCTCATTGGGTAATGGATCCGAAAATTCAGGTATGTAACAGAAATAATAAAAGTTATTGGTAGCAGTATTTTAAACATAAAAACCGATACTTAAAACTCGTAATGAACCTACCCACATTCGTTAATAATACGAATTTCTTTCTACGCGCAAGTGTGTATAAAAAGAATTAAATCGTGTAATCTGAGCTAACATTGGGGCTGACCCGCCCCACGCTCTCTTGTACATATTTAACATAATAATCAGTGTCTTGTATACAATTATTTTTTGAATGTGCAAAAATGTACTCACGTTTGAATTAAGTCGTGCAATCGCGGGCTTTTGTATGCACATTGACAACATGCTGTGTGTGTTGTACATATTCAATTATATTCGATTGTGCAGGAACGTATTCACGTTCTGAATTAAATCGTGCAATCTGGGCTGACCTCGGGGCTGACCAGGCACGCATTTATATGCACATTTACAACTTGGTGTTGTACACATTCGATTATTTTCGAATATGCAAGAACGTATTCACGTTCTTTAATTAAATCGTGTAATGTGGGCTGACCTTGGGGCTGGCCCACCGCACGCATTTATAGTTTTATAACGTATTCACGTTTTTGAATTGCCGTGCAATCTGGGCTGCAATTGTGGCTGACCCGCCGGTCGAAGTTTTTTATTAAATCGTGAAATATGGGCTGACCTTGGGGCTGACCTACCGACCGCATTTATAGTTTTTATATATTATTATAACGTATTCACGTTTTGAATTGTCGTGCACTCTGGGCTGACATTGTGGCTGACCCGCCGGACGAAGTTTTTATTAAATCGTGCAATATGGGCTGACCTTGGGGCTGACCCACCGCACGCATTTATAGTTTTACTTATAACGTATTCACGTTTTGAATTGTCGTGCAATCTAGGCTGACATTGCGGCTGACCCGCCGGACGAGGTTTTTTATTAAATCGTGCAATGTGGGCTGACCTTGGGGCTGACCCACCGAACGCATTTATAGTTGTACATATAATAACGTATTCACGTTTTGAATTGTCGTCCAATCTGGGCTGAATTGTGGCTGACTCGCCGCATGAAGTTTTTTTCCATACGTCTTTAAAACATTATGGTTTTGTAAATAATTAATTATATTGTGTACATAAACGTATTTACGTTTGGAAGTGTATAGGTATGTGTGAACTGTCACTGACGCCGACACGATACACACTTTTTATCTACCATAAAGATTTTGAATCTTACATTTACATATTAATCAAATATGTATGTAAATTATACTGATTGCAGTACGAATTAAACTACTTTTACAAGTAGGTACTTTTGGAAAAACAACTTTAATTTTACTGTAATTTTACTTTTCACTTTTACTTTTCCAGTAGTGGCCGCTTTCGGCCCACAAGACTGGTTACAGCAGGACTCACAAAACTTTGAAGAGCCGTTACTGGTTGACACGTAAGCTATAGAAGCCGATAATAACCACGAGATGCTCCAGAACGAGTCAAGCATGACGGTAAATGTTTCAGAACAAAACAACTTGCAGCAAAACGAGGCGGGCATGTCTTCAGCTGCAGTTGAGGAACAAGATTCAGATCAAGATCAGCATCAAATCAAGACAGACTTAAATAGCAAGCGCTATTTCTTGTTTAGCTGAGATGCTAACGTATCATTTAAATTGCAAGGTAAATAATAATGACATGTTATCCAAACTTATGGATTTCGGACGCCTGCTTTGTGATGCTCAGCTCTGCGATTCTGTAGTTCGTCGTAATCTCATCACACGTGATTTGAAAAAGGAGATGAGAGAACATTTATTGAGTACAAAAACTGAAAAGTTACTCTTTAGTGAAAATTTATCTGCGACCTTAACGTCAGCAAAGGCAGCATCGAAGTCTGGTTTGGAATTGCAACCTAATCCGAAGAGATTTCCCAAGAAGTCATCTCATCACTGAAGCCTTCAAACCAGCGGGCTCCCGCCTCCGCGCGTAGGGTGTCGGGGCCGCCCCGCAGCCGCGCGCCCGCAGGGCCGCGCGCGCCGCCGCCGCAGACGCTGCGCTCCGCCTCCCCCGCCGCCACAAGACTACTCGAACTTGTCTTCGCAGTATCAGCCGCCAGCGACGCGCTCCTAGCGCCGTTAGATACAGTTAAGTACGCGGCAGACTGGCTCATTTTTACGATCAGTGGTCTCTCATTACGAATGATCGCACGATCCTTTCTTGGATAAGAAGCCATTTAAGACCCTCTTTTCGCTTATCAAGCTTTTAGTTAATCAATTTTCTGTGCCGACAAGGCCTACGTATTCTTACGGAGTCAGTAAAATCACAATTTTACGGAGCGATCGATAGTTTAGTTCGAATCGGGGCAGTTTCGGAGTGTGAGCTTGTAGGTACTAATCAGTTCACCTCAAACATATTGCTTGCACCTAAACCAAATGGCAAGATGCGATTTATACAAAAATTTAACGACTTGTTTTTTGGTTTATGCACTGCCCCGTTTACGTTCAAGAAACTAATGAAACCCATTATTAAGATACTGCGTACTGCTGGTTTCATCTCCACTCTAAATTTAGACGATTGGTGCCTCATAAGGAACCACTTACGAGCAATGCTTACTTAACGTCGAAATGACTGACAAATTTTTTTGATCGCGTTAAGGTTTTATCATAAATCAAGAAAAAAGTGAGTTGAAACCATCCACAACCTGTAAATTCCTAGATTTATTTAATATTAGACTCCAAGCGTTTTCATGTGAGCCTGACCTTAGAGGAAAGATTAAGACTTAAATGCCTTGTCAGTAAATTCATGACAATGCAATGCTGTAAAATAAGAGCATTTGCACAGTTAGTTGGATTGCTAGTGTCCGCGTGTCCCGCGATAGAATATGGCTGGCTCTATACTAAGGAACTACAACGCTGAAAATTTTTGAACCTTAACGGTACTATAACACTAACGACTAAGTATGTCAAGTTCATGTCTTTGCCAGATTCTCTACGTCCTGATTTGCAATGGTCGTTAAATAATATCGAAAGCTCAGTTTACCCTTTTAGAAGTGATGATTTTTGTTGGGAAATAATTACTGACGCCTCAACCAGGGGCTGAGGCGCGGCTTGTAAAAACGAGACCGCGAGCGGCCAGTGGTCACAGAGTGAAATATTGAAACATATTAACTATCTTAAACTGCTGCCTTTATAGCTCTAAAAATCTTCGCTCATGATCTTTAACCTGCCAGGTCCTACTAAGAGTCGATAACTCAACGGCAATTTCTTACATAAATCGCATGGGGTGCATAATACTATGTATACCCCCACCTAACACAAGCCGCAAGAGAGATCTGGCAATGGTGTGAGAATCGCCGTATTTTTGTATTTGCTTCTTATATCAAATCTTGTGAAAACGTGATAGCAGATGCGGAATCACGTCGTTTTCACCCTGACATAGAATTCCAATTCTATAATAAATATCTCTAATAAATTACTTTGGTAGACCACAAAGTCTTATTTGCCAGCAGGATAAATAAAAAAATGGACAAAATATATATCCTGGCTCTCTGTGCCAGACGCATTTGTCACAAATTCGTTTACGGTAAGATGGTCTAATTATTTCTTCTACGCTTTCCCGCCCTCTTCGATAATTCTGAAAACTTTAAGAAAAATTATTGCAAAGAAAGCAAGGGGAATCATGATAGTACCCTTATAGCCTACACAGCCTTGGTTCCCCGTATTCAATTGAATTCTCGTGTCAAACACAATTACATTCAAACCAGAAGAAGATGTACCTACTTATTTTTCATTGCAGCACCAGGAGAATCCGATCGACGATTACCCTGGTGGCCGGAGTAGGTATTATCCGGGAGTCGTTTGTGCCAAGAGGATTACCAGTGTTTTGTAAGACAAAATTCTATCGATAGATTTGAAGCGCCAGTTCCAGATATTATAAGTTTATTCACTCAGCTTTTCCAAGATGGCGCGCAATATGGAACACTGCATTCATACAGATCCGCTCTATCCCTGATTATGGGAAGTGGTGTAACAAAAGATGTTAGATTAATTAGGGTTTATAAAAGAGTTTTTCACTTACGACCACCTTTACCAAAGTATGATTGTACCTGGAACCCAAATTGCGTATTAAACTATTTAAGAGTATCTAAATGATAATCTTGGTTTAGAGAATCTGGAAAAGCAGTGTATTACACTATTGGCCCTCACTACAGCACACAGGGTTCAAACATTTTCAAAAATCAATTTTAAAAATGTAGGGATTTTGACAGGAAACTTTCTAATTAAAATTACTGAATTATTAAAAACATTACGTGTTGGTTCAGTCCAACCTATAATTTCCTTACTGTTTTTTGAAGATAAACTTGAAATTTTTCCCGCAAAAACTTTAGTGGCGTATATAAACATAACGAAAAATCTTCGTAAATCTGATATCCAAAGAAACCTCATAATGCTGTAACCACACAGACACTCCGTCGCTAGATCAAGATGCGCTAAGAGCGAGCGGCGTACTCGCGTGCTGTGCGGGAGTGAACATCGACCGCATTAGGAAGACCGCTGGCTGGAGCGGAGATTCCAACACATTTGCCAGTTTCTACAATAGAGTTATTGTCGAAAATGATGATTTTTTATTAGCTAGGCCTATTATTAAATAGCACCCAAGAATAATAGAGCCGATTAATAGGCAGATGAGATGACTTGATATAGCTATTGGTATTATTAACTTAAATAATTATACTCAGTTATTTTTAAGAAAATGTAATATTATGGTGGATTCTGATTAAAAGTATTTAGATACAGAACTCTTGCAGATTGGTTTATTGATATTCCCGAAAAACACAGCTCTCAAAGTCTACATGTGTTATACCTAAAACTATCTACTACACTGATCTCGAGGACGAGGCGCAAGTATAATTGATGATTAAACGAACTTACCTTAAGTGAAGTTCTATCATAATTATACGAAGCGCCTCGTCCGAAGAGATCAGTGTCCCGCCCGCCCAGTTCCCTTCTTTAAGAATTTCGGTAATATCAACCACAGTTTGAAATTTGAACTCTAAACTAAATGACGCGAGCGCGGATTGTTACTAGGTTATAAAGTGATACTGGTTGAAAGTACCCGTAAAAAAAAAAAAAAAAAAAGATTTCTCAACTAGAGTGGTAAGAGTGGTGTCACTTATGTGTTACTACATGTGTTATACCTAAAACTATCTACTACACTGATCTCTTCGGACGAGGCGCTTCGTATAATTATGATAGAACTTCACTTAAGGTAAGTTCGTTTAATCATCAATTGTTTCTTACTGCATTTTAGTTAGTGCTACGGTGTATTATTTACTGAGCACTTTGACATACTGCTCGTAGAGGCTTCGAAGGAGGCTCCGGACCAAAAAACCGATTTCATATATGTGTGCGTTTCGATGCACTGATTCCGAATCACTAATAAACAGAAATCACTCAAAATGCCACTTACTGCGTTTTAAAATCTGCACGGCAGAGCTGCCAATATGGCCCGCCGTTTATAATATTGTTATTTGTTTGGATCTTCAAGTGTGAGCTTGCTTTGGAGTCGAATCAGTTTACTTCGTGTCTTTTATAAAGAACAGAACACCTATAGATACCTAATCAGCGCAATTTGTGTGACACTATTAGCTAAATTTAAGGCAATTCATAAATTAACTCTCTAAATAAAATAATAAATTAAAAAATCAAAAACCCGCCTGCAGAAACAGTGAAAAGGTGGAAACAAGATAAAATGTTCAATATCAATAAAACGAATTTAAAACGCGTCGATGGCAGTCTTTCAAAATTTAATGCAACGATAAAATGCAGTCGGAGGCATGCAAGAAGTGACATTAAATCCCATGCAGCCACTGACTCCCATGTCTCCGACTGCATTTTATCGTTGCATTAAATTTTGAAAGACTGCCATCGACGTGTTTTAAATTCGTTTTATTGATATTGAACATTTTATCTTGTTTCCACCTTTTCACTATTTCTGCAGGCGGGTTTTTGATTTTTTAATTTATTATTTTATTTACACCGCAGGCGGGTTTTTAGTTTTTTTAATTACTTTTTTATTACTTGCTTTTTAGTGTAACCTCCTGAGACCCAGATAAATTATTGAGTATTTGAATTAGGAATCCTTTGCTATTTAGTTAAAGTTCAAAACCAATTTTGAAATATGACATAATTTTCCACATGGGTTTCATAGAGAAAATTATTGCTCAAAGATATCTTAGTAAGTAGGTACGTCGTCGTTTTAATGCGTTGATTGCCAGCTTACTATTCCAAATTAAATTTAAACACATGACTTGTATATATTTTTGTAATCTCTTTTAAAATCCCTTTATTTTGATACCCTACTCGATAGGTTTGAATAAAAAAAAATTTTTGAAGACTCACAATTTGGCGCCAAAAATCCGCCACTTTGATTTTTCAAGAATTTCATGTATCCAGTGTTACTCGCGTTATCAAGACGAATCTAATGACGTAACATTTATCAAAATCGGTTCTACCGTTGTGTAGTTACAAGAGGACATAGGAATGGACATACATACATACATACATACGGGTCAAACACACTTCTTCGCAGTCGGGTAATAATGTGGAAATTAGAAAGAGCTGATAATTAATCTTTAATTATGTGCAACCGCATGGTCACCCTATAATGCTATAAATGTGCAAGTTTGGATGTTTGGATGTTTGTTTTGTTACTATTTCACGCAAAACAGCTAGACGGATTTTGATTAAACTTGTTATGTAGATAGAACATAGGTAACATAGGATACTTTTTTACCCCGAATAAATGCGTTATTCCCGCAGGATAGCAGTAAGAAAATTTTTTGGAGAAATATGTAAGTTGTCAATAGCAGCTAGTCATAAATAAATCTAAAAGTGTAATTGTCAATGTAAACTTGAAATAATCTTAATTACATTTTAATAACAGTTTAGCATTAGATGTTGTGTAACCACATTGATTGATTGAATGATTGATTGATTGATCGATTGATCTTAAATATCAAATTGAATTTAAAAAATACATTGCAGGGCGTATTATGTCCATGGGAGTCCAGGTACACTGTATGACAGCTTTTACATCACCATCCGGATATGTAGTGTGCCCCGAAGCGTTTAATTACCTATTAGCAGTGACAGTGCCCTGTGAAGGCAAAGCGGGCTTTCATCGGAGGCTTACAACTAATTAAACTGCATTGTACCAGCTGCCGTGATATCAACTCGTAGGTAATCGATTTGTAGCCTGTATAACGCCAAAGGCAACTTAGGCGTCAGTAAACTGGTAAACGTAACTAAATTTGGAACGATTGAAATTGCGAACGTTATGATGACGGCACCAAATGGGGGGGGGGAGGGGCATGTCTGCGTAAACATTTTGTCGAATAGATGATGCCAACGTACGTTTTTACGATATAAATATTGTACAAGTATAGAGCCAGCCGTTACTTTGTGAAGGTCAATATTAAATTAAAATGGATAAACTTAAATTGTTCCTGAAGTAGAGCGGTTATACTATGCAAATAGCTTCGCTGCATAAACTACATTTGTAATTCTGCAGTTAATTTAGAAATCAATTAGATTGCATGCATTTTATTTCAGGATCTAGTTTATCTATTTTTTTACCTTTATGTGAATAAAAGTGTATAATGAAAGTTTCAGAGTGGTAAGCAGATAACGTGAGGATGGATATTAGTTTAATTGTAGAAGCAAATAAAAAAATAAATAAATCAATGTTGTTGGAACGGCGAATAATTTGTACAAATTGGAAGAGATTGAAAAGATTTCTGTTTCAAAAATTTTCAATCAGTCTTCTTACTGGGCCTTTTACTCTTGCGTAGCAACAGCGTTATCCGAGAAAGAGGCATACCTTAACAAAAGTTTATTCAAGATTGGATATAAACGAGAGTATCTTAATTATCATTTGTTCAGAAAAGCAATAAGATTATTCCATTTGTAAATAGGAAGTATTGTTACTCTGGGGTGGAAGTTATTGTAACTTCTGAGTCAAGTTATCGCAAAATCACTTAAAGAGTTTCAAAGCGCAGGTAAAGGTAAGAGTACTCAATTTAATTAAAAGTAGTTTCGCAGAATACTGGTTTTCTGTGGCGTTTTCAGACGGGAATGGCTTCAGCCGTAGATTTTTATAACATTTACTTACCGCTCGGAATGAAATCGCAGCAGACAGAAAGTTAGCACATAATCCGCTGGGAAGTGAGAAAAAGGAATCTTATTTTATTATCTTTTTGACTGCGCTTGTTCTTGTTCTAATTCTCATGTAGTTTTTAAACATACTTAAGATCCCAGGAGGTTAGTAGTTTATCGTGCCAAATGTATGTTTAGTGATTTTTTTTTAATAACTTTGAGCGGAACTTATAGTCAAAGGATCTTTATTCATTGATTTTAAAATCAATTCCTTAATTAAATTAATATTAATAATGATTTGATAATAGGAAATATTTCTTGCCGATTTAAAGGCGGTTATTCACTGAATAAATTGTTTTGTAATCTAAATCTTGAGATAGACTTGCTTATTAACATATCTAGGCGTTACGTGTTTTGTGGGGAATAGAATAGAATAGAATAGAATCATTTATTTCTGTTTAGTGTTACATTTAGGTACAATTTACATTAAATGTGCCAAACTACAGAGCAGTTTGTCGGCACTTTAGCTCTTGGTTTTTGAAATTACAAATCCATATTACTACTAAATTGAAACAAACTACTTTCGAGGTTGTAACTATTATGTAATTGATTTAACGGTGTCCCAGCGTAATTTGTTCTAAATAATAAAATACCAATCCCAAACACGCATTACCGATGTGGGTGCCAAGGCTGCCAAGCTTAAGTGGGACTGGGCAGGCCACGCCAGCCGCATGGATCTGGGCTAGGTTGGCCACGGACTGGATACCACAGGATGGATGGCGGCGACGAGGTAGGCCCAGGAGGCGTTGGCGGGACGACCTAGACGTGTACCTCAAAGACTGGAAGGACACCGCTCAATATCGAGATGAATGGCGAAAATGGGGGGAGGCCTTTGCCCAGCAGTGGGACACTTCTCCAGGCTAATTAATAAATAATAAAATAAAAAATAAAATACCTACAGACATTGCCTACTCAAACATGAATGTAACTATGTAGAAGACAGCTGTTGCCCGCAACTTCGTCTGCGTATGTTAATCAAGGATAGTGTATAAGCTTTCTAGTAGTTAGTCTTTTTTAGGGTTCCATAATCAACTAGGAACCCTTATAGTTTCGCCATGTCTGTCCGTCTGTCTGTCTGTCTGTCTGTCTGTCTGTCTGTCTGTCTGTCTATCCGCGGCTAAGCTCAGAGACTGTTAGTACTAGAAAGCTGTAATTTGGCATGAACATATATATCAGTCACGCCGACAAAGTGATTAAATAAAAAAACCTAAAAGAAAGTTTTTTAGGGTACTTCCCGTAGACGTAAAGTGGGGGTGATTTTTTTTTCTCGACTAACCCTATAGTGTGGGGTATCATTGGATAGTTATTTAAAAATAAATAGGGGTTTGCTAAAACCATTTTTTGATAAACTAAATATTTTCGGAGATATTCACTCCGAAAGTTCAAAATAATGTGTCCCCCCTCTAACTTTGAACAGTAAGTCTAAAAAATATGAAAAAAATCACATAAGTTAAACTTAATAAAAACTTTCTAGGAAAATTATTTTCAACTTAATCAGTTAAGCAGTTTTTAAGTTTTCGTAAAAAAAAATTCTAAACTAAGATTGTAATTTAACCGCCATTGCAAGTTTTTTTTTTCTCTAAGTACCTATAAGATCACGCTAACAGTATCTTCTTTCAAATAGAGAAAAATAAAATTGAAATCGGTTCATATAATAAAGAATTACATCTGAAAAACCATCAACACACACTAGTTCAAGTAGACTTAGATTAGTTACCCATTTCGCCGATAGATGGCACTGTACCACCGACGTTTAAATTCTGCGCGCGGTGGGAGTTGGGACCAAAACAACCACATTTTTTCGTACCTGCTACGGAACCCTATCTTGGGCGTGTCCGACACGCTCTTGGCCGGTTTTTTTCATTAATTCCGTAGTTCCTGTGGTTACCACCTACATACATACAAACAAACAAAGTTGGCCTCGTTATTATTTTAGTATTAATTTGTATTAATATAAGTATACAGAGTAATTTTAATAGGTGCACAAATTTTAATTGTTTATCAATAACACATGTTGTGTTATTCTTAGGTACTCTAACTTGAAAAATATTACAGATATTGCCGATTCAATGATTCCACTAACTTAACAATATTCACACGAGAAGGTAAAAGTAGGATAATTTGCACCAATAAAAAATTGTTACTGTCGTAATATATTATATTAACGATACAAAATTATATATACTAAAATTTGTATACCAACTGATAAAAAATTAACCTGTATAATATTTATTCTAGTTCGTAAGTTTTAATCGTTGATACAAAACATCGTTAAGTCTAGGTCTTGTCGGAACCTAAAAAACGGCATCGGTTGTAAAAACGGTCGTACGACAATGTCGACGGCGACGGTGACCGCAAAAACTTTAATGGCTTCTTTTATCGACCATTTGCGCGTAATGCTCGCCTTTGTTCTCATGCAGAGCCTAATCTTTTAAGCGTTTTCGTCAACTCTACCTTACACTACTATATCTAACCTGCTCATGGGAATACCAAACTCTACGTTTCGATATCATAATTTTACACGCCAAACTAGTTGTTTCTTCGTAAATAAATTCACGTAGCACGGTTAAATACATAAATACAGACGCATATTATGGTCATAAACCTAAATATTGGCACCCGAAAATTGCGACAAATACCCGACACACAACTAAAACTTATGTATGTATGTAAAACTATTTTTTGTACATAAAACATGAAATTAACAGATAATATGAGAAACAAAGGCAAACTTGTCCCTTAATTAAAGGGATCTCTTCCAGTTAATCTTTAAACGATTGACAGGACGGACATCAGAAAAGTCAAGAGAACCGCCTGAGGCGCCTGATCTCGTAAATTTGACTCGATGTAATGAAACAAAAGGCTGAAATGCACGTAGGTACTTATATAAGCCAATCAGCATAATTTGTATCAAGCCTGTCGTATATCGCATGTACCGAATAATAGTCTCGAGCTAATATGTTGAGGCGTAAGTTCCGAGAGTCCATTTAGCCGTGTGCCCATCACTGTGCCTTACAGCCTGACACGCATTCACGGGATTAAGCTTTGCATATTCCAGTCCCTCGCTGCAGACACAGTCCCGATTACGTATTCAAGCGAAACAATAAATTGCTAGGTTAGCCACGGACACTGCATACCTAAATTAGTCAGAATGTTAACACACACCTACTTAACACTATTTTCCAAATTAATTTTACTACATTCCAAAAGCTCTAATGCAATAGTATAGCTGTGAGCGTTTATACGCAACGTTAACTCCTAATAACTTTAAAAAACACTGGTTTGTACCGGACGATATATTGGTAGTTAGGCGAGTTACGCATCGTTATAAAGCTCGCTACAAGCCATTTGAGGATGGCGCACGGTAACAAATATGGGAGAGTGTTTGTTATTTTTATACGGCGAGCTCCGAGTGGACTACAAATCAAGATAACAAGCAGAGACGGAGGCCAACACGATATTTACAGATAGGGACCCTATCCTGTGACAAACTTATGTGCTTTTTCTATAAATATATGTACTAGTGCATTGTTTTTTTTTTTACCGGATGTTAGATTTACTTTTATTTTGTTTTCTTATCATCATCATTTCGGCTTACTTCTGGGCACAGATCTCCGCTCAGAATGAAAAGGCTTTCGTTGCAATTCGCACGCTTCTTTTTATTTGCTTTTATTTCCAGTAGTATGTAGAATGTCTATAAGTGGTCTAGGCTTACCAAACTTACGTGAAGCACTTATTTGACAGTAGTCGTAGAAATAATCAAGAGCTCTTTGTTTTCGGTCAAATATTTTTCTTGGCTGAATTAACCCGGAAAGGTCAGTATCATAGTATGGCTTGCGCTGGACTGTTCATTTAATATGATCGTCTATTTTCTTAGTAAGCATCAGCAAAGTTGCCGTTTATTTGTCAGAGCTGATAAAAATAACATCAGCAAGTTTGTCAGGAGATTTGGGTCGCGGCGCATCGAAGGAAAATTAATCGGTGCGACTCGGTCCATTCCTCAAACCCGCTGCGCTCCCTCTCGTGATTAACTTCGGAATAAGGCAATTCATCGAAAGAACAAGTTTATTACTTTCAAGTTTCTCGTGAATGCACGAAGGGCCCCGGGATTCAGTCGCACAATGGCACCAATTACAGAAATCGGAAAATTCGGCCGTACCGACAAATTTTCCATCGTTAGAAGCATAATCTGCGCTTATCTCAATTTCAAGAAGGTCAATTCCAATTTGCTGAAGAATCGGTAATTACATGTGCCCCCACTCAACCTATACTTTTGGAAAAAAGAAAATATTTGCTGAGAAACAGACAAGAGCTAATTTGCTTGTCAAAGTGAATAAGTATTGGCTTTCAGATCAGAATAATGAGACTGTGAAAATACTATATAACATCTAGAAAATATTTGAGAGTCAAAATACCAGTCAATCAATACCAGTCTTGGGAATTGGTATGTATCGGTTAATAAACATCACACAATAATAGGACTAGATATTATTACATTCGACATAGCCTAAGTGATTCGGAGGCTGGACTCGATCGCTCTAACTATAAATTACTCCAGAAGAATTCCAGGCTATATCCACATATAGGTAGTTAAGTAGTATTATTCATCATAATGAACCAAAAATAATCAAAAAGAATACTTGCTACGTAGAACTATTATATCGATAAAATACCACTAATAAAATATAACTCCCACCATAAAACAAAGGACAATCACCGTGCAACGGTAGCGACGCAAACGACTTCAGCGATTCTATCAACTGAATAGCCCTATAGTGAGGAAGTATGGATAAAAGGGTTATTCTATAGCTGTAGTAAATGAGTAGTCAGTGACGAAACGCTGGCAGTAAAGTCTTGTCCACACAGACACGACTGTGAAGCATTTGCTGGTTATGCAATCATGGACGCAAATTCGAAAAAATATCTGGTCGAAATTTTATGTGACCATGGTACATGGGACCATCTTTTACGTTCGATACTGGTTAATACAAATCAAGAAATAACGAATGTCTGGAGTAGATTTTATGACTATATGCTTTGAATTAGGTACTCTTATCATTACGCGCTATCGACAGTGCGAAAGTTGAAGCTTGTGAGTGGTGTAGTTTGGTAAGATCATCCGATCGGTACCTTGTTCACGGTTTGACTCGCTCAATATTATTTCCACTATAATTATTACCCCAAAAGGCACAGATGACAATCTCAGTTCTTTATGTTATGACAATAGCTCTTATTTACCGTTTTCGCGCCAGGTGTATCTTGACAGCGATCGCAGTCGTATCTAAGCAAACAATCCTTAAGGAGTTGGCATTATACCCC
Organism: Archips xylosteana; assembly: GCA_947563465.1. NCBI lineage: Eukaryota > Metazoa > Arthropoda > Insecta > Lepidoptera > Tortricidae > Archips > Archips xylosteana. The sequence goes on from OX387355.1 coordinate 13,027,645, forward strand.
GCTCGTTAAGTTGACGATTGTTGTAAGCGAGTGATTCGCTGACGCTTTGTTTTACGAGAGCGGTGCCAGCCATTTGTCAAAAGATTTAGCTAAACGCTTATACATTATCTTTACATAAAATAATATTCAAACGTAACGAGAGGCGTTAACTGAATACGGCGTTAATGTTTCCGTCGGCTGTACCTTTGTGGAATTCAAAATGTTTTTTGAGAACGTTTTGCTTTCAGCCGAGTATTTGACTGGGATTAATTGTAATTATAAAATACTAAATGGATGACAACATCTTGTTAGTGTGAAACTTTGCGTAAGGACAAGTTAACAATCATTTTCCGTTGCAAACAAATATATAATTAAAACAACTTGATTAATGTTCAGTACAACAAATTACCTTAATACTCACTATAATAATATTCCTTTAAGTATAATAAATATTTAACTATTTAATACGAACGTGTTCAAGACTGTTTGGGATCATACAATATTGGTGGCGTCAAAAATCTTATACTGAGGGCTTCGCCCTAAACATAATTTCAACAAAATGTTCAGTATAAACATCTTCTGCTGAGACCAAGATTCTGAATTGATCAAATATCTCGCACATAGGAGTATATTATGTTAAAATTAATATATTTGCTATACATTATACATAATGAAAGACAATATGTTTTTGTGATATTGTTACGGCATTATTATATTCGTGGAAACCTGGAGGCACTACATTATTAGCAAAATGCCTGAAGCTATGAATTATGATAGGGCATATTATACAGGATGAATACTAAGTCGTGACTAGAAATTATTGTTTCTAACTCAGTCAATGTTGGGTAACATAATGCATTATTAACTAAATTGTTAAAATTAGTCTGATAAAATTTAGGATGTTCATACTTTGTTGAAATGAAATCACGAACTCAATGTATGGACACCTCAAATTTAATAAGACTAATTTAAACAAATGAGTTAGTGCATTATATTATACAACATCAACTGAGTGAAAAACAATAATTTCTGTTCACGACTTAGGATTCACCCTGTATGTTATCTAACTGACTATGAAAGATTATAAAAATAACTAGCTGTTGCCCGCGCCTCCGTCTGCGAAGAATAATGGGGTATAAAAAGTAGCCTACGACCTATTCTCAGACCTACCGAATACAAATAAGAAAAAATTTTATAATATCGGTCTAGCCGTTTCGGAGGAGTTCGATAACAAACACCGTGACACGAGATTTTTATATATTAGAAGAAGATTAGGCTTCAATAATTAAAGTTATTGACTAGTATCTTTTGTATTGGTGAAAACTACGTCTGGACTTTATCAGTATACTTATTAATACTGGACATAACTTAATTGAGAACCTTTAAAAAATGAAAAGATATCTATTGCGAAACCGTTAGTACTTACTTACACATGCGTAGTTATTTCAACATCGCTCCAGAATGATGCTCTTCGAGTTATAAATGCGCTCGTATTTCATGGTGATTTTCGGGGAGCATAGTAAACAAACGTTTTAGCGTGTATTATCCTTCGCCTAAGAAATGTTATCTTATCCACTCTGATTTACCGCCCGCCTAAAATAATAGAGTAGCCAAACTCCGCTGGGCGTAACTACTGTCTTAGCCGAATCAAGAATTGTATTGTTTTTGAAAATTATAGGGTCTGGAGCTGATTTAAGTATACTTGAAATGTATTATTTAACCTAGTATTTATCTGCTATAGCTTTTAAACGCCAATTTTGAAATGCAACAAGGCGCGGTGCAGTTATGGCCTACGCGCCTGCGTATTATGCCTCCTGTACCACTACCATGAGTTTGCATAGCATTGCTCGTGGTTATACAGAGGTTAAAAATAAATAAATGTGACATGTAGATATCTACGGTTATACCAAATATAACGATAATAATGCATGAGCTTGAAGGTTCAGACTTTTGATTCATTGCCACGCGAACCGCCTGCATCCCCGGTCCACTTCCGCTGGCCGCTATTTAATAGGATAGCAGTTGCCATTATTTATGTTGCTGCTAGCGTATTTCCCTTTCTAGCCAAATAATAAGCAAAAGAGGTGTATGCAATCAAACCATGTGAAACGAAAGTCGAGTTGTCCTCCATGCAGCGCATCGCTAACTAATTCCAGCCAATCCCCACTCTAAGCCCCTATTACCGACGCGGTGGAAAAGCTAAAGGAAAAACTGCTCGTATATGCAAGTCTTTATGCATTTTAAGGGTGGCGCACTCAACCCTATGCTTATAAAACCGCAGAACGCGATGGAGGAATTGAAAATAGAGCCCTTGTTATTTCGAGTACATGTGGAGTGGAATACAAAGGGGGAACATTGTCTCTGCTGCCTCGTTATGCACCGCTTCAGACGTTCTGATAACAAACCGCGGGTTAGGCGTGCACCCCGAATAAATGTATTTCGTTACCCCCACTATGGGGAAGGAGTAAACGACAGAGTTAATTTTTTAGTGCCGTACCGTTGTGTGCTTGTCGCGGTCGTGAACTGACCGATTGTTAGCTCCATTTAGTACGACCACCGACACCGATATAGCTCCAAGAATCGCCAGACTCAAACTAAGTGGCAGTGTGCAGGGCACATCGCTCTTAGAACTCACCGTTGATGGGGCCAAAAGGTTCTCGATTGGCGTCCACGGACCGGAAGACCCAAAGTAGGTAAGCCTCTACCAAGATAGAGCAACAACCACATTGTATGCGTTTGTTTGACCAACGGGTCTGCTTGACGAACCTTGGGGGAGGCATATGTTCAGCAATGGACGTTTTTCGGCTGAAATGATGATGGTCATGATGTAGTTCGGCAAAATTTATGTTGGTACTTTTTCAAGTCAACGACAGTAGGTATCACTTAAAACAATATTATGTAGGTTCATACTAGAAATAGCTTCGTTGCGATAAAGAAAAATAAATACAAGAAATATATATCTAAGATAAAGCCTAGCTTCTCAATTTATAAATTAAAAATGAGGGACTAAAGCCGCACCGAACGCAAAATTGGGCCGATTGTCACACAAAGGATCAACTTAAATGGATCGTCAGTGCTTTGACCAATGACCTTATTCAATAAAGGGACAGTACAAAAAGTCCGTATTAAAAATGGCAGTGCGTGATGGAATTACTAGGAATCAATTTATAACGTGAATTCGGCAGTTGTGTCCGTCGGTCCGTGCGACCGAAGCTCAAGTGGGGAGCCATTCGTCAATGTCCGGCGTAAAGCCTCTTAAATGCGTTTCTAAAACACGACGCGCCCGCTACGCTGTCCACTCCGGTGCTTCCTACAATCGATAAGATACTTCTATTACTTATATGGGCGTCTATCACTCTTACCTGGGTTAGACGGGGAGGAAATGACTCGCACTTTTCTCCCCTGAACTATCTTGTTAAACACTTCGCATTTTAAAACACATTCGTTAACTATAGGAAAACACAAGGTATTCCAGAGGCAGGTAGTATGTGCAAGAAATGAGCAAATAAATCAATTACACACCGCCACGCCGCGCCACGGGAAATAATTGGATTTGTACTCAAGCGCCCTGGGGGGCGATCGCTAGTTTATTGTCTAACATTCTTCACGTTACAAGGAAAATCTTGTAAATCTTGAAAAGGAACAGTTATTCTGGGAACTTATCTGCTATGACGAAAGAAAGCGACGACTTCTGTCTATGCTAGCAATTAATTGACACAATAACAATCGAACGACTAAGTTACACGCACTTAAAGTAGCTTAAAAAATTTCTTAAAATAAACAGGCACAGTAATTTATTTAATAGTACATTATGATACAAGTGTGCTCGGTGGTCATTACACATGAGGCATTATTGTAAGCGCGAGCCGTTAGGCGAGCGCGATAAGGAAGCCGAAGTGTGTAATGATCAATGCACACGAGTTGCGTACGACGTTTTTCAACACAATTGCGAGGAAAAAAACAAACTTGTATTGTTAGTATCTTTTGTAATTTTTACAAGCAAAATTTCACCGTGGGTTTGTACATCCTTGGTTGTAATATTTATTGAGCTCTTGACGTCTACGTACACGCACCAGTAATACCGAATATTAACGCAACCTGCAAAGAGATCAAATAAGTATATTAGTAAAGTTGTAGGAACGTATTGCCATAGTACTTAACGCAATTATAGAGCTGATACATAAATTTACATTTATAAAGTTCAACTGACCTTTGTTGTCAAGTACTGACAGTCCGGAGCTTCTTTTAAAAACTTTTCAACATCGGTTGGTGACGACACCTTTGACTTTCGACCAGTAGATCTGCCAGGATGTCTCTTTAGAAATGCCGTCAAGTTACTAAGTATAATATGTTTATATACCAACTTCATTTTTGGTCTTTACTGTGCTTTCCAACATGGAGTATAACGAGCTGGGCTTGTATTTATTTGCCAGTTTATGCTATCACTCGCGTTCGTGCCTCGTTAAGTATTTCCGGCGGGGTTGAATTAGTATTTTGCTCGTCTTCACTATTTGAAGTAGACGTTTTTGATAGTAATTAACCACACAGCACCAACTTTACCAAATATAATTACGTAAAATGGTACACTAGTTTTGTTTTTTTCGCGCGCCGCACTTTCGATGCGCGCGCAGTTTCAATAAAGGCACTGGAAAAACGGCTGTTCAGCCAGAGCAGCAGCAATATAAAAATAAAATAAACTATAAATTTAATGTTTGTAAATACGATGATTAAGTTAATTTGTGTTTATAAATATACAATTTGATGAAATAAAATGTTTATTTGTCATCTTAACCCTAAAATAATTTAATATTCGTGAAAATATTCAATGTTCTTAGATATAAACTTTTGCTCAAATTAAAAAAAGTTTATAGTACAGCACTTGTACGGTAATGTTTTTACAGCACAAGTGTGGTAATATGCTGAATTATGAAACTAAAAAGGGTGTAATAAGAGTCAATTTACGAGCAACTGTGTTGAAAACATAATTACTAAGTTGATTTGATTTGTAGGTTCAAGGCCAGGCCAGGCTCGCACCTGTAAGATTTTCGAAATTTATTTGCGAACTTGAACTTTACGGCGAAGGAAAACATCATGAGAAAACCTGTAGACACCTGTGTAGAAATTGAATGCGGTGCATGTGAAGTTTCCAATCTTCACTGGGGCCGCGAGGGACCTACGGTCAAAGCACTCTTATTTTGAGAGTCTGCCCTGCAGCGGGACGTATAGTCGGGGTAAAAAAGGTTCGTCACTTTTCGACCTTAGTTCGTTGACATAGAGTCGAAAAGTGACGAATCTTTTCTTACCCCGACTATAAAAAATTACTTATAGGCTGGGATGACTTTAAATTTGAAAGCCCAATCAAAACGCCCGTCGATAAACCTTTCTTAAACAGAGATCGTTGTAAAACTCTCCTTAATTCTTGTAATTGAATACATACCTCGTGGGGCCGCTCCAATTACGCCCGTCACAGTTGTCACTCGCATTATTTTACAAAACCAGTTGATTGTTTCATCAGTAATCAAGGGAGTCATTTAATTAAAACTTGAACCAGTAACTCATAAAACTAAGCCCGAAATCTTTGTCGTAGCCGCGCTTCGAAATTACTCGGAAACTTGCCACCAACTTATACCTCTCTCGTTAGCTAACAAGTGTAGAAGTTTTAACTACACTTTATGCGATTATACGCTGCCGGCTCGGTTATACAAGTACAACATATTCACAATGGATTCTCGACAGCCTAAACACACGTTAGCAACGTCAAGACGCTTCACTTCTTCAAGAGCCATCCGGCTTTTGGTTTGTCGAAACTTTTAGCTACGAGTATGTGGTCTTTTGCAGGAATATTTAAATCGTTCTCGAGAATTTGCGAGAAATAAACAAAAATATAGTATTATTAAATCTAGATGGCGCTGAAATATTATAGCCAGAGGCTTTGAAGGCAAAACAATAAGACTACAGATGTTTCATATTACTACAAATGTATTATTTTTCAAAAATATTTCATAATAATACATTTGCAGTGATATGAAACATCTGTAGTCTTATTGTTTTGCCTTCAAAGCCTCTGGCTATATTTCAGCGCCATCTAGATTTAATAATCGAACTACAAAAACCGCGGCCGATCCGTACTATGGCGACTGCCAATCCAGTCTATATATCATATCCTTGATATAAGTCATGATGACATCTCGATGTTTCGGAATTATGTGTCAACGATAATGAACAAGGAAGGAGTTTGCTTGTGCATTAATAACTTGAATTGTCACAGTCCATCTGTCAAAATGTCTTCTTTTTCTCATGTCATAGAGCGAAAACGTTTATAAACGTTTTTTAGGATTCCGTACCCAAAGGGTAAAAACGGAAACCCTATTACTGAGGCTCCGCTGTCCGTCCGTCCGTCCATCCGTCGGTCTGTCTGTCCGTCCGTCCGTCTGTCTGTCCGTCTGTCCGTCTGTCACCAGGCTGTATCTCGGGAACCGTGATAGCTAGAGAGTTGAAATTTTCACAGATCAATCTCGGTTGCCGCTATAACAGCAAATACTAAAAAATGGAATTAAATAAATATTTAAGGGGGCTCCCATACAACTAACATGATTTTTTTGCTCGTTTTTGCTCGATATTGATAACGGCAACAGGTAGACACTTGAAATATTCACAGAATATTTAATCATATTGACGTTAAAAATAAATCATTAAATTAAAATAAAAAATATATTTAAGGGGGGCTCCCATACAACATCATTAGGGTTCGGTAATCAACTATTTAAATTATATTTGGTCATAATTATTAGTACTGAGTCAAAACATCAAATTTTTCTAGGGATAGTTTTGACCCAAGACTTTTCTGAATTGTGTGTATTAGCTTTACGGTGAATACAAACATCGCGAGGAAACCTGGGGGGTTACTACGAAATTCGAAGTTCGAAGTTCGGATCGTGCGGTCCCTCTCACTCTCGTAATAAATACCATTAGCGTGAGCGGAACGGCATGAAACGAAGTTCGAATTTCGCGCTTCGTAGTATAGGGCCTGCACACGCATGTGAAAAAATTCAATGGTGAGTGAAGTTCGCAATCCGCACTGGTCCCGAATGGGAACTACGGCCCAAGCCCTCTCATTGTGAGGGGAGGCCTGTGCCCCGCAGTAGGACAAACATAAGCCGGGATGATGACTTGTGTATCACATGCACATAATTCCATTTCATTTCCTCCTCTCATTTTCAGTACCAAATATGCTAAATATATGACGGCGAGCTCACTCAGCCAACTATTTCCTCAGTGAAAACGCTCCGGAAATTAAAACCAGAGAAAAGTCTCACTGGACACTTAACTCCCAGCGAGGGTTTAAATTAAATACGTTCGTAGTTTGTTTACAAAGAGGTAAGTATTTTGGCCAGTGCCTAACGGCTCAAAACTAAGCGGGATATATTTACATAAAATGTTTAATTGAATGCGATTGATAGGCTCATGTTGGTTTATTTTAAATGTTACAGATAGGTATGTTACAAAAACATTCTTCGAATTCCCGCCAATCCCGGCGTTTTTGCCCGTTTGCAATCTCCTACCTAATTACAATAAATTACAATAAAACAAATGCAATACCTACAACCTTTAAACCTAAAATTGCTAAAAGTGGCCTCGAAACGTAAATGTAACGTTTGCTGTGCTTGCCTATTATAGTATTTTATGTATGTACAAATAAAATATCTGTCTCATTCGAACATATACTTTTTTCGTTTTTTAGGGTTTTTAGCATTAGAAATAAGGTAAACAATCTTAATGAGTCTTTTATTGACAAACGCTTCTTAAAAAATAATAACTATTATTTATGAAACCAAAAGAATGGAAATTACCATATTATGTCCTTGTTAATTGTTACATATTTGCTGTAATTTATTTTTCAAAAGTGCTTTTCATTAAAAAGACACGTCAAGATCGCTTACTTTCTTTCTTATGCTAAAAAAACGAAGTAAGTATAGTTACTTCTGCTCACATTCCCAAGTACTTAGTCTGTTCTGTAGGTTTATTTACTAAGTTTCCTCGATAACTTAACCTTTTGACGGACAGGCAGGCATGTAATGTGACCTAATGGTGGTGTAAGAACCAAAAATAAAAACCGGTCAAGTGCGAGTCGGGACACGCGCAGTGTAGAGTTCCGTGCCAACAAGCGTCATAAAATTCAATAAAAAAATTTGATCGACTACTTATTACTCCTTACCTTTTAAAGCCTACTAAAGCTGTGATTCGTTATTATATACTACTACTAAGTATAGTGATTATTTTTCTGATCTTATATAGCCAGTATTTAGCTTGTATTGATGGCAATGAAATCTTAATATTTTTCACCTCAGCACCTCAAACAGGCAGGTTTTGCTACTAAAAAACAGTGAGCAAAATCCGATTTTGCTCACTGCGTGAGACAAAGTAGCTTTTTAAATATTTTTTTTAAATGTCGAGGACAATGCCATCATTCATCCTTCCCATGTGCTGAATTCGAAAGATTTCAACTTCAGTTTGATCTGTCACTTTCATTTCGATACGAAAAGAGCGAGAAATAAGATCAAATCGATTCTAAGTTCGATTTCAATATACTAAAATAAACGAACAATTGAACGTTCGGATACTCATAATACGTACTTAACCTTAAAATTGTAATTCGTCTGTTAAGGTTTTAAATTTAATTATGGTACTTTATTAATAATTGGATTATATTTTTATATAAGTAATCAAATAGTAAAAATGTTGTAGGAAAATACAATGTTTAACATGTATCTATACAATTGGGATGCACCAAAAAAAATAACCTATAGTTTTTATATTTTTTTTGGAAAGAATAGGATATTTTAAGACACCATTTTCATCGATTTTGAATTTGGTTGAGTATTTAATTTTTTATATTTTTTTTTAGAAATACGTTGGATGACGTCACAGTGAGAGAGCCACGTTCCATAGCCTAGAAAAATTCAAGTCGTACATAACATAATCTGTGGCACTACCACGGCACTACTGAGACCCTACTACGAAGTGCATAATTCGAACTTCGTTTCATGCCGTCCCGCTCACGCTAATATGATTTGACACGAGAGTGAGAGGGATGATACGATACGAACTTCGATTTTTGTAGTAGTGCCCCTGATTTGTCTTGTCACTGTCAATATTACAAGCACGGCTTAGGGTCCTAAATGAACCATGACAAAATAGTTTTATTTATTTCTCTTCTTTTAGCTTCGATTATTCCTGTTTGTTTAATGGTGTGATAGTTAATAGATATTTTTTTATTAAAATCTGATATTTAAATTCTTTCATATTTACTTGTAACGTAGTAATTTAATAATTAAATTTGTAAAAATACATTGCGAGTATTGTATACATTTCGAGTATTGTATACATTTCGGACTTTATGATAAATGACAACTGTTTAAAGCCAGGTGTGCATCATGTGATTAAAGTTCTGTCTTTGTCACTCTTTGCTATTATAAGCAGGACAGCAACATTTCAAACTGTCAATTTGCTTTAGAGTGTAGACCTGCTTTATATCTGCCTTTGTGACGATTCACTGCAGGGGTCAAATGAAGGACATTACTTGAATTTTCTTTATTTAATTTAGATTATCATATTTTTGGAATCTGATTTCCGAAAACGCTTCACAAAGCCTATTTCTCCAAACGGTTTTCGATTTATTATACGTTGCCAAAAATTGGGACATCCCAATTATTAATAATTTTAACAATCTTGAACATCGTGATAAATATCGGGGGAAGGATCGGAACGCATCTTTAAAAATAGCGGGATTCAAATTTTAATTCTTTTCTTCTTCTGTTTCGCTAGCTGCTGAGTTCGATATCTAGAGTTTGATACACGATAATGGCAATTTGGAAATTATAAGAATAGTAATAAGTACTTATTTAATAATTTTTTTTACTATGATATGAGTGAGTCCAGTGACGAAGTCAACAATTGAACACCAGACGAATTAAGACAGTAATACAAAATGCAGATTTAAGTTTCTTACTTGAAAAGTCTCGCGAAAAATATTTAAAAGCTTATGATATTTTTAAGCAATGGAGACTAGCAAAGGGTGCAAACACTTTTTTGTATACTGTATTGTTATATAGGAACAATTATGGAGTATTTACTCAATGTTGAAAACCACAACAAAGACAAAAAGACGACCTTTAACAATTTATTATGTTCTCGCTGCTGAGGTGAAAAGTTGTATGTGTCACACGAGACCAAAGTTTTTTTGCATCTCGTGTATTTGAATCACTCGCGCACTCAGGATTCTAACTTAGAATCACTCGCTCACGCTCGTGATTCAACTATAGGATCCTTCGCTGACTCGTGATTCAAAATCAACACTCGCAGTAAAAACCAACTTTGCTCTCTTGTTGCACAAATAACTATTGTAAACGAACCTCTAAATCGAACAATGTTCTTAGCAAAATTTATACTATACCTTATAAATTTTTAAATACCCTCTATCAAACGATACCCCACACTATGGTTCAGCCGAGTAAAAAAATCACCCCCACTACCAACCTAGGTATATTATAGAGTACGGTATCCCAAAAAAATGATTTTAATAAAATTTTAATTTACCCTTTTGTACACGTAGTTAATATACCTATACCTACTTGTACACATGAAAAATTACAGCATTAACGGTTTCTAAGCTAAACCGCTATCGGACAGCCTGACAGACAGACAGACGGACATGGTGAAACTCTAACGGTTCCTTGTTTGACTATGAAACCCTAAAATTTACTTTCTTATCTTAGGATTGCAGGCTCTGTCGTAAATTATTCTAACAACGCGATTAATCAATATTAAACTTTATGGTCGCTCTTAAAGATACAAAATTGGATTCAGTAAATATAAACTACAGACGAACTGCGTCTCGTATTATCTCAACTACCAAAACATCTTCATTGGCAAATTACGTCAGTCTGTGGTCACTATTTAATTTAATTATGACATCACATCAATCAAATATTATCCAGAATTCATGTATATACATACAATGCCCACTGCAGTGTCGCTTAGTTTTTTTTCAACGTCGTTGGCCTGACACCTTGTCGTGAGTCCTCATCATATTTAATTTTGTACATATTATTATTATTATTTTGGTAACTTGTTATGCACTTATTTATTACACTCAAGCTATATATAGTAGTTCCAATAATTTATTTTCTCGATGACAGCTCCTGTAGAATGTAACTGCGTTTAGTTACGCAAAAAATAACTTTTAGAATAGATATAAAAAAATACGACATTTGCCTAATTTTGTTCCTTGATCCCATATAAGATTAATTTAAGACACATTGAGTCCACATATGCAGTCATTAATAAACGTTTTAATAAAGTTACATTCTATGGCAATACAAATGTCATGTTATGATTGCCTTAGATGAATATTATATAGGATCAAGGAACAAAATTAGGCAGTTGTCGTATTTTTTATACCTCGCATTTATTTAAAAGTTAATTTTTCGTAACTGAACAAAGTTACATTGTACGGGAGCTGTCATCGAGAAAATAAATGATTGGAAATACTATAGTCTACAGATTTTTGTCAGTCAAAATACTATTTATAATATTAATAATTTAAAAAATAATATGGTATATAATAAATACAGTAATAGTGGATAAATCATTGTACTCTGTAAAAGAATATGATATTATCTTTATTTAAATTATTATTTATCTGAATCTGAATGTATTTTTATTCTTTTTGTTTTTATTGTTATTATTTATTAATAATACATCTTTACACTATCGTCGTGTCTACAACATAAGTATACCAGCCACATTAAATTGGAAACTATAGTAAGTTAAAATGTACTTTCTAGATTTAATTAAATATACCTATCAAGTTAAAAGTTAGCAACAAAAGAAATTTAATTAACACACAAAACGTACAAAAATTAACATAAAAATACTTGATGAAGTAAAGTTAGTAAAAGCGTGTAAAAATGAAATAACTCCACGTCCATCATTTTTCTAATATCGAACTCGTCACTGTTCTTGGGAACCTTGATACAAACCTTGCTATTTCGCAGAAAAATACGTGTGCAATATATTTCAGTGCAGGAATTAAATCTGTCTTCCTGCTCACTGGACACGGTGCCCACAAATGTATCATCGGTCGAAAAATATTGTTAAAGTTGACAGTATCTAGAATTTATGGGATTCTAACTCTGCAAGCCATTGTGGAGGAATAGTTGATGCAGAGATATTTCAACTTTGAATTTAACTCTGTAAATAAATATTAAATAAAAGACGTACCTACCTGCTATTTGTACAGGCATTAACATTTTTCACTTTACTTTTAGGGTTCCGTAGTCAACTAGGAACCCTTATTGTTTCGCCATGTCTGTCCGTCTGTCTGCCTGTCTGTCTGTCTATCCGTCCGCGGCTAAGCTCAGAGACTGTTAGTACTAGAAAGCTGTAATTTGGCACGAATAATTATATATCAGTCACGCCGACAAAGTGATTATATAAAAAAAAACTAAAAATTTTTTTTAGGGTACCTCACATAGACGTAAAGTGGGGGTGATTTTTTTTCTCGACTAACCCTATAGTGTGGGATATTATTGGATAGGTATTTGAAAATAAATAGGGGTTTGGTAAAACCATTTTTTGACAAAGTGAATATTTTCGGATATATTCACACCGAAAGTTCAAAATAATGTGTCCCCCCCTCTAACTTTTGAACCGCACGTCTAAAAAATATGAAAAAATCACGTAAGTTAAACTTAATGAAAACTTTATAGGAAAATTATTTTCAACTTAATCAGTTGAGCAGTTTTTAAGTTTTTGTAAAAAAATATTTCTAAACTAAGATTGTAATTTAACCGATATTGCAAGCACTTTTTTTCTTTAAGTAAGATCACGCTAACAGTATCTCCTTTAAACATACATACTAGTTCTAGTAGACTGCAGTAGATTAGTTACCCAATTCGCCGATAAATGGCGCTGTACCGCCGACCGTGGGAGTTGGGACCAAAACAATCACATAAATATGCAAAGATTTTTTCGTACCTGCTACGGAACCCTTTCTTGGGCGTGTCCGACACGCTCTTGGCCGGTTTTTTTAAAGTTAAAACAGCTCAACAGATATTTATTACTTAAGGTGGAAGCGCACGCTCTAGCCGCGAAATTCAAACTTTTTACAGTTTTTAATTTATTGTGGGTAAACGGTGTAACTGTTTAACTTCATATGGTATTTGCGCTTGTAAAGCAGTGTTCTTTATATTATTGTGTGAAGTTTTTTAAGAATAAAACTATTAGCATGAAATAAAAGTTGTCGAAACGTTGAAAGTCCGAATTTCTATGTTTGACAATTTTAATATCAAGCTAACAGTTTTATTCTTAAAAAGCTTTACACAATAATATAAAGAACACTGTTTTACAACCGCAAGTACCATATGAAGTTAAACAGTTACACCGTTTACCCACAATAAATTAAAACCTGTAAAAATTTCGAATTTCGCGCCTAGAGCGTGCCGTTCCACCTTAACGTGGCTAGTAACGGTAATAAATTTACGGTGAAGGAAAACATCGAGAGGAAACCTGCATACAACTGCGAGGAAATTCAATGGTATGTGTGAAGTTCCCAATCCACACTGGGCTCGCGTGGAAACGACGGCCCAACCCCTCTCATTCTGAAAGGAGGCCTGTGCCCTGCAGTGGGACATATATAGGCTGGGATGATGATGATGATGTGGCTAATAACAGAAAGAGAAAATATTCTTATTACTCCGATTTTGGTGAACAAAAATTTACCATAACCGAGTTTTTCTTTGACCCAGGACCAAGCGTTTCTTTTTCGGAGAAAAGATCTTTACGATCCCAAAATCCTTAAAACAGAGTTAAATGAGGGTAGTTTGAACAAGACGTGCAACTAAACAACGATGATACCTTTCAACATAATTATAACCACGGCTGTTGCCAGCAGTGAAAATAATATTATTTTGTGTGATTTTGTCTCAGGACTCTTAATATTATGTATGAATAAAAAAAACTATACTTATGTATGAATTTTAGACGAAAAAATATGATCCTTAATAACAAATAAACGCGTTAAATAATAATAAGCACAATCTAGATAATTCCTAACATTAATGATACCTTTTATATTAGCAAAATTACGTCGAACGTTTCGGCCACATTGCAGTGACCATAGTCACGAGTAGATCGCGAAAGTTTGAATACATTATAGCTTACTGTGATACTGTGCTTACTTGGAGTCTGAGAAGCTAAAATAATTGGCCATTTAAGTGAATAAATTGTTTTTTACCGGGTTGGAACCACAGATCTTAAGTCCGGGTTAAATAACTGACTCCACGAGCTTATCACCGGCGAACAGTTAAATAAAAACAACACCAGAATGCTAACAAGCAAATCACGTTATCAGTCGGGCACAGTGACGTCATTAAAACTCAACTTCGTACTTACTTCGCAGTTAGCATCAAAGAAGAGCAGACATCACAAAACTGTCTCGGAGTAATGTGCTCAAGACTTAGTTACGAAACAAGTGAAGTTTAGAGACACTGCTGGAAATAAATGACAGAATGTGAGTGGAGAGGTTATGTACTGTTTATTGGTGTTGCTTTTGTTTTGGTTTCGTGATCGTTTGAAATGTTGTTTAATATTTGGAGATTCGTCTGTTTTTAACGGCATTAATGATAGTTCAAATATGTAACTCCTTGATGTTTGTATATATAATTATGCGAGCATACCTGATAATAAAATTACGTTTTCGTCTCTAATATTCGGAATGTGAAGCACATCATATCTAACACACGGAATTAACATTATACTTTTCTCTTAATAATAGAAATAAATAAAAAAATCAAAGTCTTCGATGCCAATGACAATCACGTTTATTAAGCCTATGCATGATATAATTATTGCGCTTTTTTACGCTTAAATTATTTTGTTATCATACCTAAATACAGTTAGTACAGTTAGTCTATTATTATTATTATTTTACATTTACTTTCATTTCAATTACTATTAATAAGCAAAATAAATACGCTTGAAAAAAAAACAAGTACATAATAAATAAAAAAGCTCCCTTTAAATGATGGTATAATATATTATTATTATAATAAAGTTGTAAGTTACTGACTATAATCAACAAGTCAACGACTTTAATACCTACTTACTTACTATTCTTATTAAGCGGTTTTAGCGGGTTTTTTATGAATATCATCTTATTGCTGAAAATGTTAAGTAAACAAATTGTTTAAATTCAAATATTTTACAATAGGTAACAATTAGGTACGACCACCAGGACTAATGTTTACATCAATAAACTGATTGCTAGTGCTTCTGTGTTGTGTTCGGAAAAATTCAGCGGAAAAATTCTTGGTTCGTTAAAAACTTTACACCTATCTATTACAAAGAATTATTTTCTTATATAGGTAACAAATTAATGTTTTAATTAAACGCAAAACAAACACATCAATGTGTTTGTTGTCACATAAAACTTAGCGTAGGTAGGTATTGTTGGGCATTTTTTAGAAATCGTAAACTAGCACGTATCCTGTTGTTACACTAAATAAATTATCCTTGTTCTCGCATTTGCATATACCTACCTATTGGTTTATTTTGAATGTTTTGACGCAGCGTAGGTAGGACTCCAACAAGATGCAGCGACGACCTGGTTAAGGTTACGGGAACGCGTTGGATGCTGTGATGGGCGATGGCGCAGGACCGATCTGTTTGGCGAGCCTTGGGGGAGGCCTGTGTTCAGCAGTGGACGTCTTTCGGCTGAAATGATGATGATGATGAAATGTTCTGATCTCAATCCAACGAAAAGTATAAGTACTAAGTGTTGATTAGCACAGCAGTAAGTTATACCAACAGTTGCTGTTGGTCGGTAGGAAATGATAGTTTATTTCAAAAAGACGTCTTATTTGTGAGCTTGAGGCGTCCCGACGGGCTCTCCGTCGTATTTCCCTTGCCTACTCTGCTGGGAGGGCATCGACAGTCACTCTGGGAATCTAATCAATTTGTCGAGGCAACTCCACGCTCTCCGATCTTCGTCACACGTCGCAATATAGTACCTAGACTCCTTTATCGGTTCGAAATGCAACGGAATAATGGCATATGATAGGAATGCATTATGTTTATGTAAATTTCCTTATGGTTATCGTTTCCGGCCTATGCGCATCCCACTGCTGGGTGTAGGCCTTTTCTCAAGCTGAGAGGACTCGGGCACGTTGTAAATCCCACGCGAACCCAGTGCGGGTTAAGAACTTCGCATGCACAATTGATTTGCTTCGCAGGGTTTTTTCAAAGTGTTTCCTTTACCGAAATACGCATGGTAACTTTCATGCAACTTTACATATTTAATAAATTCCGAATAACTCAGAGGTCCCTTTTTCGAACCCTGAACCAAAGCTGAGGCTAAATAGGCCATAGGTCAAACTACTAGGCAATCACAACTTTTTCTATATTTTTACTAGCTGTCTGCGACTCAGTCTGCGAAGAATAGGGGTATAAAAATAGCCTACGACCTATTCTCAGACCTACCGAACATGGACAAAAAAGTTTCATGAATATCGGTTGAGCCGTTTCGGAGGAGTACGATAACAAACACCGTGACACAAGATTTTTATATATTAGAAGAAGATATTTACCTAACATGAAAATTTACACCACGATTCGAATTAGAAGTGCTTCAATGTTTATAATTTCAAACTACTAAGTATGGTTCAACAAAAGTTACTTCTGACCCTGTTATCAGTGATATCATTCCACGTGATACCGCCGGAGCGTGCCACTGCGTGTAATATGAACATGAAAAATAAACACAGATAAAAAGCATAAAAGCTGTTAAACCGCGATCCAGCATCATAGAACTGTAGCAAGTGGAACAAATACGATGCTGGCAACGCGCGCCCAGGGCGAGGAATACTTGCCAAATGTGCCATCCGATAGCGCCAGAACATTGTAGCAAATTTACAACCACCCTATTAGCACTAAATCTAAACATTAACCCGATTCCGGTAACCAAACTTCACGGTTACTTGCTCGAAATATCGGTCACAGAGAACAGATATTTTAAGTCAACACTCCGCGCTTTGGCAAACGTTTTCTGTTATAAACATCTCGCGAGATAAAACTGTAATTTTTTTACTTCAAAATTGAGAAGAAAAGTTACCGCATGGGAGAGATCGCTTAAACGCGATAAGGCCATAAGCAAGCTGAATTGCTCGTAAGCAAGCCAGTAATTTTACTTATTTACCTTTTTCTGTAGTATTTGTTATGTGGTGTTCAAGTTTATTTTTTAACCCCCAACACACAAGAGGGGTCTTATGAGTTTGACCGCTATGTGCTATGTTTGTACGCTGTCTGTCTGTGTGTCTGTCTGTCTTATACGGGTGAACCGATTTGGATGCGGTTATTTTTAATAGAAAGCAGGTTTCTTGGCGATGGTTCTTAGATATGTTTCATCAAAATCGGTTCAGCCGTTTTAAAGTTATCAGCTCTTTTGTTAACTGCGGAAGGGATCTTAGACGTCTCATGGGCATTGACTTAATGATCAGACATACGAGTGACATAATTGCGTTGGGGGTTTTAAAAATTTTTAATTTATTGTTATATTTAGGTACGATCGACGATTTGACTGTCTCGCAGTAGACTAACTATACGCGATGATTTTTAATCAGTGATAAGGAACCAATTTTTCTTGATCAGTATTCGGGGTGACCACGTTTAAGTCACACTTACACTTACTTGAAACAAAATAGCTATTTTTTTAAATAATGATCATTTGGAAAATCAATTTCAATTTTCACCTTATAGGTCTATGAGTCTAAAACTTCTTTGACAAGTCAGTTTCTTAAACAAACTTTGACGTGAGATCTGTCAAATTCCCCGCCAAAGCGATGACAATTGACGAAACTCCTTAAATTCACCTGCATTCGGTGGATGAAGGAAATTTTGTCATTATTTTTTTTTTAACGAAACAGTCTAAAATGTTCCTGACCAATCAAATTTTTGCAGCCAATCATGTCATCACCTAAGCTGGTAGTACCAGAGCCGGTGATCCAAGACCGGCAGTTTACCAAGCCCCTGATGTGCGGCCCAGGGCCTTGTGACCTCTGGCCCTCAGTCTTTGAGGCCCTCACCAAGCCAGTCATATCACCTATATGCGACGAGTACCACGAGGTAAGTAGGTATAAATGCAGTTAGGAAATCATGTTGACGCTTGTGATTATTTATTCCTGGCGGATCATCATCATCATCATCATCAACATCATTTCAGTCGTAAGTCGTCCACTCCCTCATTGACAGCCAGTCATTACGGTTGGAAGCGGCTTGCATCTACCTTGAACCTGCGGCCTTTACCAAATCGTCCGTCCATCTCGTTGGAGGACGCCCCACGCTGCTTGGTCTCCATTCGATAACTTTTCGACCCCAACGGCCATCTGTTCTGCGTGCTATATGGCCACCCATTGCCATTTCAACGAGCTAATCCGTTTGGCTATGTGGGTGACCCTTGTTTTTCTACGGATTTCCTCATTCCTGATTCGATTCCGAAGACAAACCCCGAGCATAGCAGATGACGGATGCTTTCTTTGAATTTAAACTCACAGTTATATGATAAATGATTATGTATATTATGAATTGCAATAATTTATTTACCTGATGATTGCTCTTGAGTAATTAAATGCTGATCAGCAATCCAAGACAATAAGTTCATATTTCTGCAGCAGGTAGTTACCGAATATGACGCTAGATGGATGGATGCTTTTGCGCTTATTAATTGTGGTAATTAATGAAAGGCGCAAATTACTATGAACTCACAGGTACGCCTCTCTTTAGTGCAGCTATGTATCTTTGTAATTATCTTGATTATCATTCCATAGGTAATGGCCGATATCCGTGCCGGTATCCAGTACATATTCCAAACCCGCAGCCCGCTCGTGCTGCCAATCAGCGGGTCGGGTCACAGCGGCTTGGAAACCATCATAGCCAACCTCATCGCACCTGGAGAAGTTCTACTCATCCCAGCCAGAGGCATCTGGGACGATCGCGCGTACAACATGGCTACTAGATACGGTAAACAAGTGAACGAAACCAGATGACGACCGTCATTTGGATGATCACGCATACAATATGGCCGTATGGCAACTAAGTAGATACAGTAAACAAGTGAACTAAACCAAATGACAACCGTCATTTGGATGATCCCGCGTACAACAGGGCCACTAGATAGGTAAACAAATTAATGGTTAATAGAACTTACCTAAGTGACTATCAACCACAATTATACGAGATGTTACATCCGAAGAGATTTAATTTACCATGTAGTCCGTTTTTTGACGTATCGCATCACCACACTGTTCAGATCCGTATCCGGAATTTAAAAAAAAGAATGAAAGTAGTTCAACTGACACTCACCAGACTTCGGTCTACCGCCGCCATTTTACCTCATTTGTTTTAGAGTAGCGGGTCCCTCCTGCCAGTATTCTGCAACTCTCGGGAAGCTTATGCAACAGGGGAAGGGCGGGATCTTAAATCTCTTCGGATGTAACATCTCGTATAATTGTGGTTGATAGTCACTTAGGTAAGTTCTATTAACCATTAATTATACTTCAATGTTACATCCTCGAGATTTAATTTACCATGTAGATGTTCAGCGTCTGTTGCAGAATAATGTACACAATAGTTATACTGTAAATTTGATTTATTCTTAAATCTAACTAGGTTTTACTATCGTAATAACAAAATCGTATTAATCATTATTTTGATTACAAACAGCGTCTGCGAAACTTATGTCCTCTTCTGCATTCAGCAACGGTTGATTATAGAATTTAGCGAAACACAAAGAGTCGCCTGTCCAACCAGCTGTTCTTTTAATTACGTCTATAGACACGCCACATCTATTTGCTGCGGAAGTAGACGCGTGGCGTGTGCTATGTGCAGTAAACAAATTTACATTAATACCGCTTTCGCTCAGGGTGTTTTTGATCCAGCGGCTTATAGACTGGGAGCTAGCGTTGTGTTGCGGTTTTTTAATTGTTAATATTAACTTATCCGTATTTGGTAAGGAACGAAATTGTTCAGTAATTTTTAAGTAAGAGGACAAAGTTTTTGCAGGACATATATGTTCTCTGTCCCTAAAGAACGGTATGATCATTCGTGGATTATGCCTACCTGGGGCAGAGGTCTTAATTAGCTCATCAATAGTTATAATTATGCATGAATTCTTTATACAAATATTATTTATGTTAATCATAGACAGCGTTTGCACCCGCTGTGCAGTGGATAATGCTAGCAAGGTGACAAGTTTTTTAGTGATTTTTTCAATTGACAGATTTTCATTAGGAAACAGGTTTGAAAGGTATTCTAACACTAGATTAGGATCCCATATATCTTTGTACTTGGGCAAATTAGGCTTAATTTTAAAAACTCCTTTGAAAAATCGACTAATACAATCATCGTTACACAGTTGTTTTCCCAGAATCAAGGAAAGCGCAGAACGGTATGAATTCAATGTTCCATAGTTTGCACCATTTTCGAACATTTGTGTAAGAAACTTTAAGATTAGCGCTACAGAATTGACATAAACCTGTACATCATTATTTTTACAAAATTGAAACCAATTTTTAAGTGCAGTATTATACTGTTTTAAAGTATTTTGAGACAGCGATTTAATCATAATATCAATCGTATTTTCTTCTAATCCATGATTTATATATGCTTGCCGGATAACACTGTACACACCAGGGTAAGGTTGGGCCATAATGGATGATACTCTCTGCAAGGAGATAACAAAAGTTTTTTATCTGGATTAAAGTAAATAGTTTCAGACACAATCATGCTTGTGAACAAGGGGTACCAGGGTTGGCACGGCCAATATGGAGCTATAAATATACCTGTGGCTTTGTCATTAATAATTTTTCTAAGGCATTTTAGAATAATTGCAAAAGGCGGGAACGCGTAAAAGTAAAATTGGTCCCATCGAAGTGTAAATGCATCGATATCAAATGCTTCAGGATCACGTTTCCAGGAAATGTACTTATTGCATTTGTTATTTAGACGGGATGCAAACAAGTCTATTTGAGGCTGTCCAAACTTATTAACTATTTTCTGGAAACATTTTCCATTCAAATTCCATTCGGTATCGATGTTAGAATGTCGTGAGGCTTTATCGGCCTCAACATTCTCTTTAGATTTAATATATGAAGCGAATATGTACAGATTTCTAGTTTCGCACCACTGCCATATCTCCCGAGCAATTTGATTTAAATGAGGGAATTGCACACCTCCCATTCTATTAATATAGGCTATGGCAGTGGTGTTATCGATTCGCAGTAGTATTTCTGTATTAGAAAGGTTTTTGCAGAATGATTTTATGCCAAAATAAGCAGCTAACAATTCGAGGTAATTGATGTGATTTTTAGACTCCGAGACAGACCAATGGCCCCTGGCCACTTCATCATTACAAGCTGATCCCCAGCCGGTTAACGAAGCGTCGGTAAAAATTTCAAATTCAAAATTACCTGCACGAATAGGATTAATGATATTTTGAATATTTCTAGCCCACCATTGGAAATCAGCTTGTAAATGACGACTTATATTCATTGTTGTATCATAGTCTTCGTATTTTAAAAGAGCTAGATATTTTTCACGTTCAAATCTTTTGGTATACATCCAACCATATGCTACTGCGGGGCAAGCAGCTGTGAGCGTGCCTAAGAATTTTGCAAAGTCGCGAATGCGTGTTTGATTTTTCTTCGACAAGGTAGTTACCATATCCGAAATTTTGTCTCTTTTTTCCCTTGGAAGTTCTAAAATCATTTCCGAGGTGTTAATAATCATGCCTAGGTATCTACAATGTTCAGATGGAGTTAGAATGCTTTTGTCATAATTGATTACAAAACCGAGTTTTTCTAAGACATTGGTCACCGAATGAACTGTATCAAGACACGATATGTAGTTATTATTTATGCATAATAAATCGTCTAAATATGCAACAATATTATGGCCTTGTTTTCTAAGATCGGTAAGTACGGGCTTTAATAATTTGGTAAAGACAAATGGGGCAGAACTCAGGCCAAATGGTAAACAGTTAAATTCAAATAATTCATCGCCAAAACGAAATCGAAGGTATTTTTTATAGTCTGAATGTATTGGTACTAGAAAATATGCTTCCTTTAAATCTATAGAGGCCATGAACGCATTTTTAAATACTAATTTTGTAGCTGTTCTAATGTCCTCCATTTTAAAGTGCTGTTTGACGATGAATTTGTTGAGTCTCTTTAAGTTAAGAATAAATCTTTGACTACCGTCACTTTTTGGTATAAGAAATATCGGAGAGATAAACTGATCTGCGCAATCTACGCATTGAGATATCGCCCCCATATTTTGAAGCTTAGAAATAACAGCCGCCATTTCTTTTATAGAAAATGGCGGGTTAGACGGCTCTACAGGTTGATAAACCGGCATGTCAAAAGGTATCTTATAACCCGTTACATAGGATAATATCAAAGGATCAGTGGAAATGTTTTTCCATTCCGATAAAAAGTATTTAATTCTGCCAGCATGTGGTGGTACCTCTAACGACGGGTCCTTCTGTCGGTGCTCCTCGCCGCCGGACGGGGCCGCGTCGCCGCCGCGCTCCTCCTCGGCGCACCCGGCGCGAAGGGCGCGCGGGCCGGCGGCGGCGGCGCGCGGCTCGCCGGCTGCTGTCGAGGAGGTGCTCGCGGGTTTCCCTGCTGAGGCTGCTGCGAATTCTGTGTTTTCTTGAAAGCTGGTATAGGTTTCTTGATCTGTTGGCTTGATTTTTCTATAGATTTAGAAGTCTTGATGTTCTCACCTAAGTCTTCCCCGAACAAGTATTGATCTCTTTTGACTCCTTTGATGATGTTAAAAAAGTTTTTATCTAGCATAGGCACGATGAGCCGCCTTCTGTTGAGAGTTTCTTCATAATGTAAGTCTAGCAATATTTGACTCGCCTCAGACAACTTTTTTATGATATCCAATTTGTTCATATCAGATTGTATGAGATCTTTTGTAAGATTCACCAAGCCGGCGATGCCGGCACCCAGTTGATTTTGCGCCGTTTCTAGCCGCTTGTCGCGGCTTTTTACTGGATCATTTAAGATGGAGGCGACTTCCAAATTCAGCTTCGGCGCTTTTGCTAATACAAAATTTTCCGGTATTAACATTTTTGCCATCAACTTCTCCTTCTGTTCTTTGGCGAGCCCGTCCAGTAATATTCTACCCCAGCGTTCAGAGATCTCTGCGGGGATTTTATCGCCTAAGGGCACGTCGACCTTCTTAGCTTCTCCTAAAATACTGAGTATTTCCTCCGAAATCGTAGGAGCGGGAGGATCATTAGATATAGTGGATGTACTAGGCCCTGGGTCATTTGACATAGCGGACGTACTTGGCGTTGGTTCGGGAACTTTCGTGACAACCGATCGTACCACGGTACTGATGTCATCCCCTGCGACGCTCGATGTGGCCGGCTGCTCCATGTCCAAAAAGGCCTCTTCGATCGTCAGGTCATGTAACGACGGGGACGGCGTCACGGACCTTGCGCCACGGTCTGCAGGTTAGACCGGAAATGTTAAAATAACATTCAAAGTTTCACTATCAGAATGACATCACGTGCCACTACATTAAGATAGCGAGAATTAATGCAATCAGTTGTTGCAATTTGATTACTTTCAGGATGACATCGCGTGCCACCACGTTAAGAAAGTTAGGCGCTGGTCATGTTTTATTAAGAAAATAGAAATTGAAAACGGAACAGTTAACCCGTCTGAGGGTAGTTTACTTACCGTTTTCACTGTCGTAGTACTCGTCTGTACTCGAACACTCGTTTTGTGAGAAATAACGTTTTTCCAAACGACGTAGTTTACGAATAAAGTCTTCACTAGTTTTTTCACGCTTCCTTTTACCCATTTTGGGATATTAACTTAACAAATATTCGCGTATTAAACCGATATAAATTAATTATTGCACGAGCAGTCTGGATGATGCGACACACGAAAAACGAATGAGGTAAAATGGCGGCGGTAGACCGAAGTCTGGTGAGTGTCAGTTGAACTACTTTCATTCTTTTTTTTAAATTCCGGATACGGATCTGAACAGTGTGGTGATGCGATACGTCAAAAAACGGACTACATGGTAAATTAAATCTCGAGGATGTAACATTGAAGTATAATTAACTAAACCAAATGACAACCGCCATCTGGATAATCGTGCGTAGAACATGACCACTAATACGGTAAACAAGTGAACTAAACCAAATGGCGACCGTCATCTGGATGATCGCCCGTACAACATGGCCACTAGATACGAATGATACGATAAACAAAAATGGATAAACAATTCTCATGGTACAATGTTTAGTCGACCAAGCAAATTTTTCCCACCCTTAGGTTCATTGTCATTTGTAAGACAAATTGCTCTTTTCACTTAGAAGTTAAGAATTTAAAGCGTTATTATTTTATACCTGATGTAAGAAATGTCATATAAATGATAAAACACATACTTCAACTGGTCGACTAATACATCACACAGACCGAGCTCTACTCACACACTTCCTGATTTACCCGTATTCTTTAAAACTATCAGAGTGGGTACAGATCGCTGCATTACTTTAACTTGTGAACCCAAAGGTGTAATGTTTTCAATGAATCAAAGTCATAATACCTTCCTGCTATCTTATCTTCCAGCGACATAATGGGTAGCGCATCCCCTAGCCGTCATATCGATTCCTTGAATTTAACTTTTGTATTTCCCAATTGTAGGAATCAAAACAGAAGTGATCAGGAAAGCAGCGCCATGGGCTACCTTTACTCTAGAAGACATAGAACCTGCGCTGAAGGAGCTGCGCCCAGCTGGCTTGTTTATCACCCATGGCGATTCTTCGACAGGCTCTGTGCAAAGCCTGAAAGGACTCGGCGACCTTTGCCACAAGTAATCTAAACTAATATTACGCGAAGAAAATTATTTTGTATGTTTTTTTTGTTATGGATTAACATGAAAAATACGGAACCGATTTTAAAATATCTTTCACCTGAAGAAAGTTATACTATCAGCGGTTAATGTAAATATTACTTTTCGTTCAGATACATGACGAACTGTTTACAAACAAGCGAGTACGTGTTTATTCATTCATTTCTTGACCAACAGTATTTTGTCACACAAAGTATCTTTTTGTGAACAATTTGTTATTTGGAAATGTACATGTGTTAATACGGATCGCAACGAAACTTTTATTATCATCAGTTCGTAACTTCAATGAAACGAAAGTTGTCAAACGTCGCCGCCACAAAGTGCCCTAATACGAATTGATCAACGCAAAGTAACTCTTTTCAGTGACCTCGTTTCGAAAGGTCGAACTTTTCGAAGTGTACTTTTAGGGATCACGGGGATAAAAGGGGAGACGTGGCGGCAAATGTCCATGTTTTACAGTTACTTATTCGTGTTTTATGATTACCTATGTATTACATTCGACCTAATAGAAGAAAATTTTACCCTACCATTAACAAAGACTATACTCAGAGATGAATAGTTTCTCTGTATAATTTAATTAGGTACTTACCCATCTTTAGATACTCGCCACCAACGCAATAATTTTGACAAAATTCTGTTCCTATTAATCCCATTATGAGATTACTGTCGTGGTAACTTTATCTGTCTGCCTTGTAAGCCAACCGCCATTAAAACCTAGGTTATCCAAACAGAATTGCTAAGTAGCCGAAAATCGAAGTGTAATTAGGCGAGTTGCCACAAATCGAAGGAACGAGAACCCATAATACCTACTCGTATACAGCTAGGAAATAAAAACCCAACTACTAGCGAAACCATTTTATTCAAGCTCCTTCAGTGCCAAACCAAAAAGGAAACGAACTTTAGTAGAAAAACTCCTTGATGACCCCAGAACAGGGATACGAGAATCGGAACGATTTAATTATAATCGCCGTCTCTTTTACTCGTGATTTGACTTTTTACCGTCTTAGGTCTCCGAATAAGGTAGCTCAGATGAAAACTCTTTTAATTTTATCCCAGGAACGAACTGTAATTAGCACGAACAAAATGGAAAGTGCAGAGAAGATACAAAGTTTCATTGCAGCAGCCGCATTCTCAAACTTTATTTCAAACGAACGCCGCTTCTATCCTATCTCTATTTTAATTTTATTACGCTCTTGTTGTAGAATTTTCAAGCTAACCTGATTGAAATTAACAAGTTTATAGCTGTGTTAAGGCAGCCGTTTTATTTTCTTAATGAAAACGTTGTTTTTAAAAGTTATCAGATAACTTATATCATCCGAATTATTAGTTCCGTTGTGTATGAATTAATGGTTCCGAAGTATATAACGATGCCATTAAAAAAAAACTTTGTTTGGGTGTTGCAGATCAAAATGATGACAAATGTTTATATTGTTAATAAATATACTTACGGGAGCCTCGTACAACATTGTATTAAAAATTAGTTTACGTCACGTCTATGAAAACAAGAGCACCTGGAGGTAAAAAGTATGTGTATCTTTTTTACAGATACGGAACTCTGCTACTCGTAGACACAGTGGTGTCTTTGGTAGCGGAGCCATTCCTAATGGATGAGTGGGGTGTGGATGGCGTGTATACTTCCACTCAAAAGGCGCTGAGCGGACCTGCTGGAATATCTCCTGTTGCATTCAGTGCCCGTGCTGAGTAAGTACAGACCATACTAAGTAACCACAGAGCATGAGATCTTTGCAAGTTCCTTAAGTAGAAAGCCTAGTTCAGCAAAAGGAACTGGCGAAGCAGCGCCGTGTGTAATATACACGAACCATTTGAAGGCTCCTTTTGTCTCCGTTATAGCTCAAAACCTATTTAACACAAATTCACCAAATTTGGACATTAAGCTCTTATCAATGCATGAAGTACTTTTTTGTATTTCGTAGGTTAAATCCTGATGTACAACTAATTGTTTACCTCACCAAAACTTCACGTACTTACCCAATATTATGACATAGTAATTTATGGAAGAGCGTCAATTTTCATGCCTGCAAAATAATCTAATCACGAAGTACTTATCTCACGTTGTAACGACCCAATAGTTAATACCATGCTTTCGCTTAAATCATGAATATAAATT
Source organism: Archips xylosteana (assembly GCA_947563465.1). Taxonomy (NCBI): domain Eukaryota; kingdom Metazoa; phylum Arthropoda; class Insecta; order Lepidoptera; family Tortricidae; genus Archips; species Archips xylosteana. The sequence continues at coordinate 13,054,742 of OX387355.1, forward strand.
AAACAAGTCCTTTTTTACAGATACCAACCGGTATATATTTATGCAAATCTCCTCAAATCCCCTTGTACATATTCCGTGCGCGTAAATGTCACTATCAATCACCCTTCCCGCGCTGTTCAGCCAGAATATTCTGCTTGATAACCCTATCGAGCACTAAAATTGGGCCTATAGCATAATAAAAAAACTTTTATGAACACTATTTTATTTGTAATAAAAAATAATCCACGTTTACAACACCCTCAAGAAGCGCACGCAACGGCCTAGCCTTATTTTCACGCCGATAAGAAGTCGAGGGTAAATACTATAAAAATACAAGTCCGAGAATTTAATTAGACTTGGCATACGTTGAATGCCGTCTTTACGTGGCTAAATTTATAGCGATAAGTATTGTGAATGCGCTATAAATAAATAATAAATTTATATATGCATATTTTACAGGGGGTACAAGCCCACATCAATCTATGGGAAGCTTTTACGTCTCCCTTTCGTTTGTATCCACTGAACGGATTAATAGGTACTCATAAAAAAGTTTTTGTTATAAATTCCATTTTCAATACTAGCTTTCTGCTGACGATACTTTTTGCACCTGGATACCATCTAGGATCAAAGTAGGTACGTGTCAAGACGAATCAAACGAGCGCAAATTCAACGCGGTCGTGTCATTTTATTACAGAGTTCCTATGGCCACTTTCCAGCTCCATCATCAGATCAGCTCCATGTCATAATATTATTGCATTGTCATCTGTGCAAAATTTCAGCTCAATCTGAAATCAGGAAGTGGTTCAAATTTAGCTTCCAAGATTTGACCCACACATTGATACGAGTACTAACAGGGCAAGTTAAATAAAAGCCTATAATGAGAAAAATGCCTTACTACATAGACGGTTGCACTTAATCACAGTCGTTGGGATCATAGAGAATCAGAGAATAGACTCTTAAAATCTTATGGCAGCTCAAACTTAAAGATCATGAAACTACGAATTAAAGTATTGAGGTAGGTACATTTATTTTTAAAAAAATTAGCACGCCTCCTGCCCCGGCGGTTATAATCTCTAGAAACTGTTTGCGAGTATATTCCTAGTTTAACTGACTGAAGTTGTATCCATTTCTAATACCTACTAAGTATAGATTTAAGCTAGTTTTAAACCCTATCGGGATTATTAAATACGTATCCGTTGCATATTCCAGAGAGAAGATAAATAAAAGGAAGCACGAACCGCCGTTCTACTTCGATATCAAATTATTAGCGCAGCAGTGGCACTGTTATGACAAGATACGAGTGTAAGTATTTATATAACCCATTTCCCCAATTTCTTTAGATGCTGTAGGTAGATTGTATGTTACGTTAGCTTAGAATTAGAAAATATTTTATTGAGATATCTGATGCCTTTTATCATTTGAAGAGACTGATTGAATCTGGCAAATATCATTAAAGTAGGTACATTTGTTGCCATTGGCTTTTCTAGGGCATTTTCTAAGTGTACTAAAGTACTGCGTCAAAGGTGTGAATAGATTCTCAGTAAGAAATCCCGATAAAAAATATTTTACGGGGGTTTTCAGTTGAACTAACTCAACTTTTTTTTTAATTAGACATTCGAGCATCACGTAAAATAAAATGCACCTAAATGAGATGGAGGAGAAAATGACATCATTTATTCTGTTCATCAGAAAAGGCGTCTTCTATGCAATCGTAAAAAAATAATACTAAGTACCTTCACCCCACAATTCACAAACCACGATTTAGCCACCTTACTTGTTGTCCACAGCTACCATCACACCCTTAGTGCCCCATTGGTCTGGGCGCTTCGGCGATGCCTCCAAGAAGTAATCATCGAAACGCTTCCAAAGTCTTGGGCTCGGCACGCGGCCACCACTGCTCACTTCCACAAGCGCGCCAACGAAATAGGGTTTCAGTTTCTTATCAAGAAGCCCGAGGATCGCCTAGTGACTGTCACAACCTTCGAGCTACCCAGGGGTTATGATTACAAAGAATTCGTCGACTATATGAGGGCTAAGTAAGATTTTCAACAACGTCGGTTTAAGGATTTTCTTCTCTGTCGGGCGGCCGCAGATTCATTGATGATATGAATGAACGTTGTACAAAAACTGTGATGTAACAAAGCACTTCTTTTTATTAGCTTTTTGCTAATAATAATGCTCAACGAAATCTAAAATTATTTTTAAAACAAAAAAGATCCAATTCCAGTTGCCGGGATAGCAATGAATTGCGGGGATTTGAAACCTCTTGGCTTAAATAGGTACACTGCCGATCGTGATAAATCCAATTAGACCAAAGCTACTCCGCAAAAGCAAGAGGGAAACTTTTAAATTTACTTACATATATATGCCTTTTCCGCCAATGCACTTTCTGACAGTGGGTTAATTTATTTATCTAATTTTTTTTTTTATTTAGATGCTTATGTTAATGGAGAACTTTTCAACAGGCACGACATCATGATAATGGCTGGCCTGGGTCCAACAGTGGGCAAAGCACTGCGGGTCGGTATCATGGGGGTCAGCGCTACTATAGAAGTTGCAGACAGGGTCGCCGATGCCATGGCGGATACTTTGCGGTATTTGACAAAATCATCGTTATAACCATTCAAACTACAGGCATATTAGAAGTTATTCGTATAATCTTGGAATTTTGGAGGGATTTTCGCCATTGATTTTATATTTATTTAATTGATCTCTATAGCAAAAGATGATAGTTGAAATCAAAACATACTCAATGCAAGACTCATTCGTAATTTGTGGGAATGTTTAATACCAAATAATATCGTGCAATTATCTTGTTCAATTAGGTGTTAAGTGAGAGGCTTTAGTTGGAATTATTAAAACCAAATTGTCTGTTCACAGGTAATTTTATTTCTTAACAGTACTACTGTTTACAAACTATTGTCAGAGTTTTAAACAACTCTCATTATGCAATTTCGGGTAGACATTTAAATTGAATATGATAAGGTACATCGAAAAGGTTGATCAGATATTGTTCAATGTTGAAGTCCCTTTTGTATACTAACAGGGACGACGCGTTTGCGCATAGTAGACGGACGATGTTCCTACATAAGTATTATATACTCCGATAGCCACCGTCCGTCCCATGGCGAGCAAAATACTATAACCATTATTAAATAATAAAACATTGCAATACAAGCGAATTCATAGTGTCCTTTATGGCCATTAGTTAATGTTATTCGCAAGCCATAGGTGCTACTTTGCTATTGTTAGATTATACAAAAATATTAATCCAAGATAAATCCTTGTGCCTTGTTGCATGGCATCCACAAAACAGCTGATAACTATATTTATTCATAAGTCATATTTTGATGGACTAGAACCCACAATAAGGCGAAGCTTGTTATTCTTTATGGCCCTTATAATTCCAAATTTCTTAAGTTCGTTCAATTAAAATACTTATTAAGTAACTTAGAATGAATTGTAAAATGATCAGTGTGTCGAAGAGCATCCGGCAGCGTAGCATACATTCCTCCACATCGAACATTTGGACTAGCTTCCTTAATTACCTATCTCTTAACCTAGGAATTTAACAAAACTAGTCGTGTAACTCACGCACCCACCTACTTGAACCATAGCAGTACAATTCGTATCGTATGTTACCAGTATAAAATAATATACAATGTAAATCGTTAATAATTATGATTCTTCAACAATTACATATTAACGTAAAGCTAACCTAGTTTATTTACACATTCACATTCACTGACGAGATATCGGTCAAGTCAACATTATCTGCACCTATTTATAACCTAAGTGATATAATTTCTTAAACTGAATGATTAACGATATCTGTTGCTTTAGTTAGGTGTCCGTGCGCCGCGAAGGCACTCACATAAAACTAAAAGCAAATGCACAAACAAGGCGACCGATACAATGACGTGTTAGCTTGTGATGGTTCAACGCGACTACCTAAGCGCGCTCACGCCGCACACGGTACACAATCGTAAATAAATATGCACATGAGTATAATTAAAAATAATAATTTATATTTACATTAAGAGAATATGGCACATCTTCAACGATATCAACCGCGCTCGCACCTTCCCTGACTCCCTACGAGCGATCAAGCAACTAATACTCTAAGCGTGTTCATTGTCGAGTTACAGAGCGTGTAATGCGCCTATAAAATTTAGTGACATCATAATACCAATTAAAATACCGGTGGGTAAGTAAATATTCATCGCCGAATAATACACAGTAAAGCTAAAGTCCGTCCGTCGATCGTTGGAATCTGAGGCCGACGATCGCGCGGCCGACCGCCGCACCGCCGACTAAAACTAGACATTCGAATCGCACGAGTACATAAAAATATATCAGTCTATAGAGCGAAGCGTTCACTCACTTAGCCTACGAGCAGTCTGGGGTATAGACGGGGTTGGATACGGGCGGGCCCGCTCCACCGTTGCAATGTTAACATCGGCCTCCGTTATTCCCCCGTAGAGTGGCTCCTGGTGAGTGTGGCGTTGACTCGTGAACGCTGGGCCGTAGTTAACATTAGCTGGTGGTTTCGCTTGAGGAGCGCAGTCGGCGGCGCGCTCAGCTGGGTGGTAGGTCGAGGCGCGGCGCGCGCTGGCGCCGGTGCCGCGTGCACGCGCAGCACACGTCGCCGCGCCGCCGTCGCGCGCACGCCGCGCGTCCACACCTCTTCCGCACGCACGTCACTTCGCCGTCCTGAACAATATACATTCAAGCTTAACACCAAAAGTCAAAAAATCATGCATAGTTAGATTGCAAATTATCGACATATTTATCAAATCAAATAGAAATGAGTAAAAAATTGTAAAATATCAAAATATGCCGTCCCGCTTATCATGCTAGCCGTACAATAAGATTTTCATTTTAACCAAGTCTGCCAGTTTTTATCGAAATTGTTACAAATACACTTCAAAAGAAGTTTACCAAGGAGCTTATGGAGTTGGTATCCATCCACATGCAACGAAAATATTTTTTTCTTTTAAATCTGCCTTTCAATACCCCGAAGAGGTACCGATAGTTCTGTGAAGATCTAAAACGTATGTTGTATATTTTTGGAATAAACTATATCAGCTGCCGAAATGCTGAAATTCTCACCTTGCACCGACAAGTGACGCACCGCTGCTCCCCGTGCGAGTGGATGGAAGGATGCACCTCCTTGCCATTAGGGAGCGGCCCGTCAGGGAACTTGCAGCCGCCTTCAGCCAAGATCTCTTCAGCTGTACGTGGCGCTCCCTGGTCTTTGGGCGTCTCCTCTTCCGGCTTTTTCACTTTCACCTGGAAACCATGGTACAATTGCTATAACTTCAACACTCACTCTCGGAGTTTTTGTAGTTAATAGAGATTAATGAACTACAATATTTTAACCTTGCTTCTCCGCTGCCAATTCGGATAGAAGTTAGCATGGCAGATAGGTATTAGTTTTTATTCTTAACCTTTCGCTTTTGCGGGCAGTGAATTTTCAAAATTAGTCAAAAATTGGTTCCTCTATGGGCAAGAATCAAACCCAGGTAAAGGTTGACTTGTTATCTCGCCAAAGAAGTTTCTTAAAGTAAATACACTAGACGTGTACACACACAAAACAGTATAAACGTCCAGCAACTAACCTCTGGGCACACCCGGCAGCAAGACTTCTTGTCTGGTCTGTACGCTTCCTTCTCGGCGCAGCGAAGTGGCGGACAACGCACGCGCGGACAGCGTACCTGGAGTTACAATTATTTAAATAAATACGTGTATTTGTTAGAATATTTTCTTTGGAAGCTTACAATTTCTGGTACTCTCGGTACTTTTTGATTTTGGGTTAAGAATTCGTATAATCGGCATAAGATTGTAGGAATGTTGAAAGTGGTCAATTAGGTATATGTGAAGACACAGACACAGAGCGTGATCAGATGTGTTCGGTTTTTACCGCTCGATTATATTCTAAAATTACTGAATTTCAAAAATGTTTACATTAAAGTTACGTTTTATGTTCTACGCATCATTCATTACAAACTTCATTTTAAATCATTAAAAGTAAAAATTCATGATAAGCTGCTTTTTGAGCGTCTTGGCATTATATTGTTTAATAGTATCTATCTATTAGTATACTTCACGACTGCCTCCTAAATTGTATCTAGTGCTTATTCTGATTTCGCTCTAAAATCCTTCTATTGTTATATTTGGACCTATGTATGTTGTTATGAATGTATGTATAAAACTTGGTTGGTTAGTTGTAATTTACCTGTCGCGTAGGAAACTCGCATGTGCACACCGCACATGTGTCATACCCTCCTGGCACCAGGTAGGGGTGCCATGAAGACCCTGGCGCGTGGTACTGTCCAGCTAGATGACACCCGTGGGATTCGTTCCATACCGCGGTCGTAGAGTCTGTAATAGAATAAATACATTCTTTGAAATATGGCATGCGGTGCAATTAGTTAGGCGTATTTTGGAAAATAACTTATTCATAATTTTACAACTCCTACGTTTATTTATAATTGGTTGCACGCCAATATCTTACAAATTATGTATACTTGAGCACTCAGTTCACGTAAGCTCAAGTTACATTTGGCGGCCTTGAATCCTTAACTAACTTAAAAGATTTGTCCAAAGACCACTGACTCGGAAACATTTCAGTAAGCCTTTGCGGTTGAACCTTTTGTAAGAGCAAGCCAACGCGTCATCAGCTGTTGCACAAGTAATAGGTGACTACTTACTAGTGCAGATTGGACAGCATTGACCAGGAGGCTGAATCGTAGGCACGGCACAGTTGACAGGTGGACATCGCACCGGGTCACATCTCAGGACTCCGTGCTCGCACCCACACATGTGGCATGACTGAAAATTTATGAAAAAGTTTATATTTAATTCTAGCATTCCAAACACTCCATTTTTAGTTTCCACAGAAGAAGAGTCTATGATGAAGGAAATACCTCAGCAGACATCCACTGCGCGCCGTCTTCGTAGAATCTTCCAGCGTAGTAGCAAGACGCAGTATTGGACAGGGAGTTGTCTGGTGGTAGTGAGTTTGACGGCTGTTCAGGAGAGTAGTTGACACTCAGTCCGTTGTCAGTCTGCCAGGATATAGATGGCAGGCATGACGGGGGCACGCTTATCTGGAAACATAATTGGTGAATACTTAGTATCAATATTGAGCTACTTCACTTACTTATTAATGTTAAGCCTTTCCGAATTCATAAGAAAACCCTGTAAGGATACGTTCACCCAACTCCATTTTTTTCAAGTTAAGGTGACATTTCAAATAGTTCCGATACTCATTTGTAGACGTATTTAAGATGTTAATCTTCACCCACATTAAGAAGCCAACTTAAAGGGCTAGCTAGGCCCTAAAAAAAGTCCTCCCAAACTCCGAGCACTTCGCGCGGGGAAGCGTGCAAATTGATTCAATCCGAACATACACATTTACTAATTATACCTACTATGATATTACAAAAAGGGAGATAGGTACAGTGGGAGGAAGGAAGGGACCTACTATTTTCTATTAATACAGTTGAACCATGTTAATTATAGGTATTTAGGTACTATCATTACAAATTAACTGTAGTGGTCATTGTTTGCCAAAACGGACGGCTAAAATTCTTACCTCATGTCCGCCCTCTTAGTAGCATGAAAACGAAAAAATACATCAAATCGAATTCTACTTGAACCCTATAGTCATGAGTTAATGTCAAAGTCAAAATTCTTCTTTACCTGAGGTAATCGCGTGCGCAGCAACGCAGTGTCATTGTCCGGAGCCCGAAGGTCCAAGTACGCAGTGCCAGCGAAGAGAGCCGATAATTCAGCTGGGTGTGGCTCCAAAACACAGCCCTCCATTCCTGACAGCATCCGGGAGTTGGCTCCTGCAGTCGCATGGGTCTCCAGAAAAGCGGACCACACGCCAGGGTTACTTGTTACTACCACCTGAAGCATAAGGGGTAGAGTAAAGAGCCTGTATCTAAATATTTGCAATGTTGTCAAAAAAGTCAATATCTTTATTCAATGTAGCCAAGCAAGATTTAGTTGAAAAATCTACCACTAGTTTGGAAAAACTCTGTTGTGAAGAATCCGCCAAGAAACTCGACAACGTAGTTTTTTTTTCAAAACAGGTTTACAATTTTGTAAATTTACTTACATCCAAAGTATTTAACACAAGTAATATTTTTTAACAGAGTAGATACTACTGGTACTTGAAGCTAGGGATTGCCGATGGGGATCGAATTTATTTCCGAAAATCCCTATCCATGATATGATCATTAATTTTACTCGTATAAGACGCCTTAAATATTATTTTTAGTTTAATTAACTTAACCCTCTTTACTCAAAAACGCTCCAGATAAGCCATAAGTTGCTTAACCTGTTACTATGATTTCTGCCTTTAGCAGATACAGACAAAAGGTGCATTTTGCTTTAACAAGTTGTCATTTTTCATTTGTGCAAAAGTTTTAATAATTTGAACTAGACAATACTTTCTGATGTTTTAAAGGTAAAGGGTAACAGTCTATGGTTTCTTCATCTTTTTCCTACTGCAGGGCACATGTCTCCTCTCAGAATGAGACTGCTCGGGATGTATTTAGTATACACGTGGGCCCAGTGTAGTATAGAAATTTAGCATACACAATTATTTTTTTTTAGAAAAAGTTACTTTGTCCCAAATTTCTTGCGACGCATTGTTCTTGACAATCATGGTCTTTCCGAAATCGCTGGTAGACTCAAAAAAAAAGACATGTGAAAAACCTTAAGGGGCCTCGGTACTTAGATACAGAAATAAAGTTTAGATTCTTTTTACTTGTGTTACTGTGGTGAAAAACGTTTACCTCATAATGCACTCCGCAAAAAGCATCTACGGAGAGCCAGGCTAGACCAGCGACGGGAGTTGAAGAGACCGGTGCGCGCGCGTCGGTGCGTCTCAGCAACGCGGGACCCTCGCCAGCGGTGTCAGGCAACGGCCGAGAAGTTAGCCGCCCGCGCAGAAGAGGAGGTCCTAAAATACGATGGGTTAATTATTATGAACAAACTAGCTGTTGCCCGCGACTCCGTCTGCGAAGAAATATCCCTATCTCGCGGGAACTACACAATTTTCTGGGATACAAACTTTTACTTATAATTATATTAATTCAGGTTATAAATTGTCTCTGTGCCAAATTTCATCAGAATCCGACAAACTGCTTTAGCGTGAAAGAGTACCAAAGATCTACACATCCATCCATCCATATAAACTTTGACGTTTATAATAATTATTAGTAAGTTGGAATATTTGCTGTTTGCTTCGGTATCGCGTAAAATTAAAGCCGTGCTTTGGGCTTCAGGCTTTAGCCAGAAATAACCAATGTACCTACACTGTATACTTTCAATGACCAAAAATTGGGAACAACTATTCTTAGTTATATAAAAAAAAACCTGCCCGGCCTATAGAAAAGATATGCATGACGATGTTCAGAAAACTTAATCCTTTTTTTATACGCGAGAATTACGCGTGGAGGATACAATATTTCACGTAGCGTTGCATCCTTTATTCCATCCGCTATTACATAGGCATCTTGTCTTTTGAAGTATTCTTGCAAACTTGGAAAATTATAATAAAATATATAATTAACATACAATTCTAGTAAGCATTTGCTATTGATTGAATGATTATTAGAAACTACTTCATATTTATGATAGATAACAAATACGAGGTTGTCCTTCATCGTTAGCAACGATTGCAACTTGCTGGGTTTTCCCTTTCCCTGGAGTGATTTCTGAGAAATCGGCAACAATCGTGATTCAGTTTTCAATGTTTATACGTGAAGCTTATCAAAGCATCAATTTAAGGCAATATAGGCAATGAATAATACCATGCTTTAGACAAAATTTATCTAACTTTCAAAAATCATACTTCAGTTATTTACGCTTGCGGGTACTTGCGCTTCCTATTTCACTTACAGCAAGTAGATCCTGATGAAACTTAACGTAGGAAAACTTTAGTCCAAAATTACTTGGTTCAGTCTTCAGGTACGTGCAGAGTACTTACCAACGTCAGACCCGATATGCACAGCGAGCTGGTCTTCATAGAGAGGAGGAAAGATGCGAGCACTTGGTCTGGCCAGTACGCCCATCCTTGTGTCGAGGATCTCCACTTGAGAATGCCGTTTCCCCTGCTCCTCAACTAGAGTTATCTTCGGATCCACTATTCCCAAATTCTCTACCTGAAAATATAATACCAATTATTAACATGCTCACTTGATACTTATAATATAATAAGCTTTAACCTATGGCTTCGCCCGCGATAGAAAATACCTTCGCAAGAAATATTATAGTTTGGCCTAAAAAAGGTTACGGTAACATTTTCAAAACGCGACGGTCGCTCAAACAATACCTTTTATTGATTGCAGACGAAGTTATCGCATCATCTTAAAAATTCTTGATCTCATCTCAACATTCTTGGACAGCACTCTGTATTCTTGTTTAAAATTAACTATCTGGATATTATTTTTTCTAAGTCTCAATATAGATTTCAGTCCATCTGAATGTCAAACTCCTTCCTTATTCGATCAGCTGTTATTACGTGATTGACTAACAAACATCTAAACATCCTTACATCCCCATAAACTTTCTCATTTACCATTATTACTAAGATAGGATAGGATCTATATAAATATAATTAAGTACGTCGAAATTTATTTGGCAATGTCGTATTTTTGCTAATAGGTGAGACCTCCAAGGTGCTTCATTTAAATGGAGAATAATGAATTATTAAGATAAAAATGTTGAAAATGAGCATTCTAGCGAATGTTACATTTAACATTACAAATAAAAGCTCACAAAATAAAATAAGCGTTTTAGCGAGCATTACACGAACAAAGTTAAAAACGGCGAATGCTCGTTGTTCTGTTACAAGTGAATGCTCAAATGTATCAGCACGTTAAAGAATCTTTAGATTGGGAGTATTCGTTGGCACTACCTACTAGCTGCACGCTAGTTTCATCATCACCATCATTTCAGCTACATGACGTCCACTGCTGGACATCGGCCTCCCTCATTGATACCCAATCATTGGATGGAAGCTGCTTGCAGCTACAACGGGCGGTCTTTACCAAATCATCCTTAAGTAGGTACTACTAAATTAGTAAACGATTGAAGAAAACGGTAAGGTTAAAGGTTTACCTGTATATCATAGACCAATGATCCCTCTTTATCAATGTACAGCACAGCAAGACCTTCGGGTGCCAATGCTGCCGGTGCCCTTTCCGCAAGCAGAGGTGAGTGGAACACCTCACAAGCCGCCCTTTGTCTGACGCTGCCTGAAATGCGGCGCTCAGGCGCACCCACTGCTTCTACTGCCAGAAGCAGACGCCCACGTGCTAGCGATCGCAACTCAGCAGCTGACACAGGAGTAGCCACTTCAAGGATATTCATTTCGTAGCCTGGTTTCGGCACCGTTTGGATCTGTAGCAAAATATTTTGTTAAAATTTAAAAAGAGGCCATCCATAAATTACGTCACACATTTAGGGGGAGGGGGGATCCAGCGATATGTGACACTAGAACAAAATAATGGCGATTTTCATAGTAATAAGTGTGACAAGGGGGGGGGAGGGGTCCAAATTGATCGAAATTGGTGTGACGTAATTTATGGATGGCCCCAAACTATCAAAAGTACCCACTAGACATCCACAAAAATAGAATAATAGTTGTTGAACATGCAACTACCGTGAGGCTCACTCGTAATCTTAAAAATGTCTATTTGTATATATCACTATAATAAATAAAAAATAATAAAAAAAAAATAGATAGTGAATTATCAGCCTTAAGGCCAATAACAACGTCCTCCTAGTCGTAATTTTCCTTCATCGTCATCCCAACCTGTATACGTCCCAATGCGGCCTCCTTTCAGAATAAGAGCTTAGGCCGTAGATCCCGCGCGAGCTCATCACACAGACCAATGAAATTCTTCGTAGGTGTGTACAGGTTTCCTTACTATATTTTCCTTCGCCGTAAAGCTCGTGATAATATACAAATGTAATTTCTTTCGAAAAATTCAGAGGTGCAAGGCCGGGCTCGAACCTACGATCCTCCGCTTGATAGACCAAGGTTCAAACCACTAGGCTACCACAGTTCTCTCCCTATTCAATTCGCGGCACGGCAATTTCCTTTCAATTTCCTTATAATATTTGCAATTGTTGATAGGTTTACATTTACCTCGTCAATAATGGTTTGGTTTTTATCCGGTAATGTAAGCAGCACTCGAACAGCCTGGTCTCTGCCGGTTGGCGAGAAGATGCCGTTGTAGATCAGAGCCAAGTGGAGGCTGGGCGCTGCGCCCGCGACTCCCGTCACCACGGCTGTGCCTCCCCACCAGCCGGCCTCTTGGCCTGGGACGCGGTAGTCGTCGCAGCCGCCGCTTTCAAACACCGTCGGCGGCTGTTCGGGCTCCATCAGAGATGTGAACATTTCTGAGGCAAGTGCAGGGTACCTGGCAATTTTATGTAAATCTTATTAATATTATTTAAACGTGAAAGTTTGTACGGATAGATATTGGATAGAGGGATGTATTTGTGCATGTTTGTCACACTTTCATGATAAAACAGTTGGACGGATTCTGATGAAATTTGGCACATAGATTTGTAACCTGGATTAACATATAGGATACTTATTACCCCGAAAATTCCATAGTTACTGCAAGACAGCGATAAATTAATTCTTCGCAGACAAAATCAAGGACCACAGCTAGTTTTAAATAAATGGAATGCCAAAATAAAATCTAAAACTAGAAAACAATTAGTACAATAATGATTTTGTGCTTATTATTCGCAGGTTTTGTTTTTATAAGATGGAAAATTTAACATTTATATTTGCGCACTTTTTTCAGTGTAACGAAGGCAATACAGGAAAAGTATTAACTTTCTTACTTGAATTATAATAAAGTGTTAAAATTAAGTTTAAGGTTTAGCATTAAGTGTTCTTTTATTCAGCTTTGCATTCATTTACTAAAGTAATTTGTGCTTTTTGACTATGGATTTTTTTAGTTTTCAAAAGCGACGGTGCTTTTAGGACGTAATGAATAATAAAACAATAAATTATAAATCATCTAAAAACTAAATTCTTATCACGAATAGGTTTATGCGTCCTAACCTAATAGCGGGAGGAAAAACTAGAGCAACAAGTCTAGTAAACAAACGTGACGTAACTGGCGACGCGTATATTTGAGAAGATGAATGCGTGTTTTAACTTTTAACACTTTCGTCTGGCCGCCTTCTTACGTGAGAATTTATTTATATGCTACTTACTACTACGACAATGTGCGTAAATGAGACTCATTAACACAAGTATGTTAATCTTAAATTTCTTATCTTTGCTTTCCGCAAAAGCACTCTATAAATTTTAATTTTATCGTAGCCACAGTAATCACGCTAATTACAAGTAATCATTTACATGTTGAGAAATTAATAGCTGCTTAATTCAGGTAATAAAACTTAAGCCATAGCTCAAGCTTTTATTCATACGAACTAGCTAAGTATTTTTCCTAGTGCAATAGTAGTAAAGCCGGCACTTTCCGCGATTCATCACACGGTTGGTTAATTTACAATACACGACGGCTTATTGCCCGCCAGTGAACAATTCTCAGAACGACTACAAGGGCAATTTATCTCTTAAATCTTATAAAGAAGCTTTTGATCTAACCGCTCGCATTTAAATGAGATTTGCACCTAGCCCAAGAATATGAGTACCCACTGCAAAATATAGATATTAAATTAAGTTTTATGTAAAGGTATGTATACCTGTTAATTCGGCCACTCAGGGCACTATCCATAGAGTTGTTGCCTTCATCTCCCCAAATCAAAGCGACATACAAAGCACCCTCACGCAGCAACCGCTTGTATTCGCGCGGTACTCGGCGCCATACACCGCACAACTGTAATTCACCAAGTAACAGGTCAAATAAATATTCAGATGAGAAACCAACGGAACACGGTAGGAATAGTTTTGTTAACTAAGAAAATGTACATAACAAAGTCCTAGGTACAGGGAGATTTTACCTTCTCGGTTTTTTCTTCGTAAGTTGCATGAATGCCTGGTGCCCTTTTCAATGGGTGTTCTAGTAAGAGCCTTCCTCCTCTGTCCAAGAAGGAAAGAGATTTAGGCTGCATCATTGAGGGTCCCAAGATCACCGACCAGAAGAGATGGCGACGTCGGAAAGTGAAGCGCGCCGTGGCTACTCCCGGAGCCACTGGCACGCTGGTCATGTCATCTCTCCGTATGCACAAAGGGGACCGACCCGATAGAAGGGCACCAAAATCTGTAAATAACACAATAGTTAACAATCCAAAAATTTAACAGATGTATTAGTATTTTTGCAAGAATCAAAAGGTTCTTACGTTTCATACTTAGTTCTTCTTCTCCATCCGTCGCTATCACCACCGTTGGACCATCTTCTTGCACGACGTCCGGTGCTGCAACAATAAAAGCAATTGTTTTATTTTAAGATAATGTACATTATCTACTCGAAATAGAATTGCAATGCGCATACCCAGGTATCGCGTGTTTAGCTTCTATTGAGGGTGATGTGACGACTATAGATGGCGGTACTTCGAGGTTACAAACTAGACGAGTATAATCTCTATATTGCAACACTGTTCCTATCGACACTTTCATCGCAATTCCCATAAACTCCGACTAGTACCTACTCTCACTCGGTAATATTATATCAATGCTAGTAATTTGCCAAATCGGGTTAATGCTAATTTTCTAATAAATAGGTATAAGGGAAAGTAATAATAGCAATAATGATGTTTGCAAGCCTGTTGCATAGACGTTGAAGTAATTGTTCGCCAATGATGTCCTCGGCTCTTACAGATGGTTCGCAAGACCTACCGACCCCTGCATTCGAATGATTGGATCAAATGTTATTCAATCGTAACAGGACTGGCGTCTAGACGGCGACAGTAGAATTTGTATTTTGCATAGCTTTCTTGTTGGGTCTGCTCTGGACAGAAATAGACAGAGCACTGACATTTCAAACGACAGTTTGATCGTAGGTACCCGATTTGTCGATATTCAATCGTTAAATACTCATAAACCCTCAAATAGATGGTTTGTAATATCTTTAATCACTTTGATTTCAAATTGATATTATCGTAATAAGACAAAACTTAGCTTCAGATTGAATAAAGTAGTAGGCATTCTTGCAAAAAAAATAAGGTTGCATAGTTTTTGAGCTTGCATGCTGCGCAATAATATAAAATCAATTAAAAGGCGAGAGTGCGAGATGTGCAGACTCACAGTAAACATTCATATCTTGTGAAGTATGATGACGGTACCTATTTACGCATTCAGTTATGCCCGAAGACAGATCGTAATCCATAATAATTCATTATAGACCGGAGACAGACCGAATTTATTGGCGAGCGGCGCCAACGTGGCGACGCGTAGCGTCAAATGACTCTAGTATATTTGCAAGTGCAGTAAGAGCAGAGGGGCGAGACGAGGGTGGCGAGGAGGCTGCAGGCGCGGGCGGCGCCGAGGCACCTTTGACTCGGCGGGGCTCGGCGGCGCCCGCGCACACCTCGCGTCTGTGTGCGTTATGAATATTTATGCGCGCACATACAGCGACCACTCCGGGGCCCCGCGGCCGGCGCCTCGCCGGCCAACCTCCACTCATTAATGTCATTTAGCGAAAATTTAAGTTGTTGACAGCAAGCAGGTACGACTACGTGATGAGACTAGAACCATGTCGGATTCATTCAGAGTCTAGTCGCGATGTGTTTTAGGGCGCGTACGAAACGGCGAGTTTTCCAATCGGATGATGTAACCTGGCGCCGCTTTAAACGATGCCGGCGCTCGCGCCGCCGCTCAAAGCATACAGAGCGACGATCGATAATTCATGGTAGCGAAATGGTGTCAAAAACCCTCAGTTGAGATGCCGGCCTACTTATCAATATTTAAGGAAGACGCTGCTGTTAAAAGAGAGCAATTATTTGATGGATTTCGGTAACTCACGTCTCGAATACTTATGACTCTCATGACTCTCATTTCATTAAGATATAGGTATTTTGTCACATGTGTAAAATGACTCAGCTCTACAATATAATATTGTTTACTGATTTTGACGGCCTCAGCATAGACTGTTATCTAACAATACATTGAGAATCAGATAATAATGTGTTTGAAAATAAACGAAAACGCACAAATAAGTACTGCAAAGTCAGTTTTGCAATATTTTTTCATTCTCAGCATTTTATTTTAACCGTTAATTAAATCTCCTTCGTAAATGGCTATCAAACTTTGATTGCACAACGAATCGAAGATAATATATACGATTCCTAAGACAGCTTGCTGGTTTAGTACTTCCTAAGTATTCTGCATATTCATGAGAATTTTAGCAGAAGATAAGATCTACAACACGCATAATTTTTATTTACATTCTGATTTTAACTAGGTACTCGAAGCAAATTTTTTATCTTGATTGATTGATAAAAGTACTTAACAACAATAAAATTATACTTATATATTTTGATAAAGCATGCCTTTTGTGGCGGATACACCTGAAAACAAAGCGTCAGCGTTTTTTCTGCAGCAGTAACCTTGTATAGACATAACACAATACAAGAATAGATGATTTTTTTGCATTATCTTTATATAATTTATACAACTACGATGTCTGCGTACAATTTTAATTCGCTAAAAAGGTCTTTTATGTCGTGCATTTATATAAGTTACTGTTAATGTGTACTTCTACTTCAGAAAACTGTAAGTATAAAGGAGGTAAGCATTATAATAAGTAGGTATCTTGTCCTTAATAGTGTCAAAGGCAGGCACGAGTATGCATGCCCGTTGAGATTAGGCAGTGAGGCGACACGAACATTCAAAAACAAATATACCTACCTACTTTCACATTTGTAATATTAAATTTACTTTAGTTAGGATGAGGATATTGAGGATGTCCTGTCCCTTCTCTTTTAGTAGATATCACCTGCCAAATATGTACGTATGGCATCAAAGCATTGACTCCTAAATAACAAGACAATGCGTGTTAGCCATATCCACAAATCCATGACAAGCGAGGAAAAACAATTGTTTAAAATACGAGTTAGTACATAAGTAAGTATGCAATTACGTACACAACAGGTAGTGAATTACCAACAAACGGCACTGACATCTACTTTTGGTTGAGATACATTAGCGTATTTTTTTTTTTGCATGTTTGGGTTACGAATAAATACTACCTATATAGCTTTATGTCTTTTAAGTTGAAGATTGTTTCCTCATTACATTACATATCAGTGCATAATTACAGCATGATAGATAAAAATGCCATCAGAGGATGTCTAGGATGTAAATATAGGTGTTCTAATCTGGTGGACCACGTCAGTACAAATGGATTTTTCTTTATTGCCATGCCTCTTGACGTCATTGAATGATATATTGTGTTATGTACTTCTGTGAATACGTTTGTAAATATACTGACGAACGACTGTAAAGAGAGTTGGTATGATTATTACGGGTTACTAGCTTGAACTATCTATTTTTACTGAGGGATATTTACTCTCAATTCTGAAAATACGAATATTTACTTGTCAACGTCAAAACCCCTAATTATTGATAGCTACAAACTTGTCATGACGGAATATTTTTATGTGTTATATCAAAGGCAAATGTAAAAGTAGATAACAAATAAAACAAATGATAGGTTCCCATAAGCTTAACAAGCGTTTATGAATAAGGTGGTAAAAGTTACAAGAAGACAGTAGCTGGTTTCGTCAAATACTCGAAATATTTAATTAAATCATCGGTACATTACGCGCACTCAATTTGATAACATCATTTCGATATAAATATTAAAAAATATTAGGGGACAATCTTACACAAATCAACCTAGTCCCAAACTAAGCAAAGCTTGTATTATGGGTACTAGACGACGATAAACATACTTATATAGATAAATAAATACTTAAATACATAGAAAACATCCATAACTCAGGAACAAATATTCGTGCTCATCACACAAATAAATGCCCTTACCGGGATTTGAACCCAGGACTTCTTGCTTCGTAGGCAGGGTCACTACCAACTAGGCTAAAGCGGTCGTTGTGTATACCTACCGATATTTACTTGCGCGTTATTTATAAAACGATACCGGTATTTGTAAATCGATTTACCTGTATTTGTTTGAAATTGTTTCAAAGCGAAACAGATCTTCCAGCTCTTGACATCAAAAATTCCCATTGCTGCGTATCAATTTTAAACAAAGTGTTTTTATTGACAGTCACAGAAGAGAACTATATATCCTTACAATTTTACATTCCATATTAATTAAAAATATCGAATCAGTTAATGTCAACTTTTCGTCAGTAAAAGTCAACTATTGGTAGAATTGGCTAGTCGCCAGCACCAATTAAGTGACACACTTTTTACGAGTTGTCAATGCGCGACCCTCTCATTTATTTTGTATGGCAATAGCAAGTTATGACGTCACTTATTCGGCAACTCAATCGAATAACTACCTATTTATTTATTTCAAAGTCACTAATAACCAAAATTATTCAATTAATAGGGGTTGTCCCCTAATATTTATTTATTTAATTAATAGAATAAGTTAGTTATTTAAGTATCTGTAAATATGTACATTAATAGAATATAAATCTGGTTTTCAAGACAAAAATTAAAGGTAAAAATCTATTATGTTGCAGCGCGATGCAATATGACCTCGACACGTACACATTCACATGTTCGAAACTAAAAAAACGTGTGACTTTCAGTGCGCTGAAACTGTGCACCGGTGACGCCATGTCTGGTGACGTCACGATTGACGAAAGTGTTGTAAATTGTGTCCAAGCCAACTCATTGATTCAATTAAGTAATTAGAAGATTCCTTTTTAGGGTTCCGTACCCAAAGGGTAAAAACGGAAACCCTATTACTGAGGCTCCGCTGTCCGTCCGTCTGTCCGTCTATCCGTCTGTCACCAGGCTGTATCTCGGGAACCGTGATAGATAGAGAGTTGAAATTTTCACAGATGATGTATTTCGGTTGCCGCTATAACAACAAATACTAAAAAATGGAATAAAATAAATATTTAAGGGGGCTCCCATACAACAAACATGATTTTTTTGCTCCTTTTTGCTCGATATTGATAACGGCAATAGGTAGACACTTGAAATATTCACAGAATATTTAATTATATATTGACTTTAAAAATACCCAAATCATTAAATTAAAATAAAAAAATATTTAAGGGGGGCTCCCATACAACAAACGTGATTTTTATAGATAATTGTACGCAACCCTTCGTGCGCGAGTCCGACTCGCACTTGGCCGGTTTTTATGACATAACTGCAAAGTGGACAATGAGCAAGTAGGTCACCAGAAGTTAAGTGAACATCAGTAATCATGGGCACTGGCTATCACAAAATCGCAGATGAGTTTCCAGGCAGGCAATATTTATATCATGTTCCAGTAATTCTACTGGAGCAGTTTCACTGCTGCAGATTTAGCTATAAAAAAGGGGTTGCGATCTAGATATACGACTTATACGAGACACGAGGGCTTTGCGATTATTTCAAACAAAAGAGAAATTTGGAATCTACAAAAAAAGTAATTTTTGACATCAGGTCACTTTAGATTCCTCTTGTCATGAGTAATCTGCTTGAACAGCGGTCATTGTTTTTAAAAGGGTTAAGTGCCTGGTCATTTGTTTCTCCTTATTTTAAAAAAAATGTTTTCTCGATAAAAATATTAAACAAATTTTAAAGTTACACTTCCATAGAAGCGGAGACGAGGGAGATCCGATCAGTCAAATTATATGAATTCCGTCACCCGGCTCCCCTTGTAATATCTATCTATCTATCTAATCTATCTATCTAATCTAATCTATCTATCTATCTAATCTAATACCTTTAAACGAGCAATTGTTGTATATATGTATATATATATATATATATAATCAGGATCTCGGAACGGCTCCAACGATTTCGATGAAATTTGGTGTGTGGGGGTTTTCGGGGATGAAAAACTGATCTAGCTATGTTTCATTTTCAGAAAACCGCTTTTACTCGTGTTTTCCGGCTATTTTTGTTAGCATTAGAATACAAAGCTAAATTTCGCCGACGTCGAGCAGATCATAATAGCACATTAGAAATCGGGCGGTCGCGGATCCAGCCGACCTCGGTTCGATTCCACGTTTTTTTTCAAGATTTTTAGTTTTTTTTTAAGTTTATTTTTCATGAGCAAACGTCAAGTTTCTTCTTTTGTGAGAAAAAGTTACTTTTTTGTGACAAAAAGTTACTTTTTTGTGAGAAAAAGTTACTTTTTGTGAGAAAAAGTATTATAGGGAACGTGCAGTAACTATAGGCGGCAGCACTAATGCGACAGAAGAGACACTATGCGGACAGTAAAACAAACTTATCAATTTTCATCCCCCTTTAATACCCCCGCGCTCCCTCCCCGCATCCCCTCCCTCCCTCTCACCCCCCCCCCCCACCCCTCCGGTGTTTTTGTCAAATATCTTGAAAACGGTGCATCCTACGGCAAAATCAATGAAATTTTCATCCCCCCTTTGAAACCCCCTGAACACCCTCCCCCGCCCCCCCCTCCCCCGCACATATATAATCAGGATCTCGGAAACGGCTCCAACGATTTCGATGAAATTTGGTATTTGGGGGTTTTCGGGGATGAAAAATTGATCTAGCTTGGTCTTATCTCTGGTAAAACGCTTGGTACCGAGTTTCTGCCCGAGCAGAGCTCGGTCGCCCAGGTACTATACCTAATGTGAGACGTGATTCTCAACTAAATATGTAATTGGTTAATTCTGAAAGTCTCCGCTCCGTTGCGCTCCGTTTAAAAAAGAAAAAAGAAGAATCCTATTTAAAATAAGTTACATCATGTTCATAAGCTGTATAATTCCGTTTAATGCTTCCAGAGTATAGATGCTTAGTATACTTACAATTAATAGTTCAACTGTTAAACTTTTATCATATTTATTTCTACTAAATATTTAACTAGGTACTATTTAACTAAACGATCTTATAGAGGAAATTCAAAGGCGGAAGTCTCAAATACCGTGTGAAAATACAATAAAAACACAATAGAATATAGATTTACTGCCGATTCATTTATATGCTAACGGAATCACACTCTGGCAGTTCTAGGAGAAGACATTGCGTCGTGTCTATGCTACAACTCGCGTCCGGCGTAGACAGTGATGCTATAGCTATTTAGCTATGGATTTATAAATAGATATCAAAGCACTTAGGTTATGAACGGACCTATTTTATCAGCAAAATCGTATCACTACATAATTTGATCTATCAGTACGCAACATGTCTAATAAAAGAAAGGTAAGTACTAGTTACTTAAAATGTATAATAATAAATATGTATGATGTCATGGTATATATTTTGTTAGATGTTACTAAAGATTGTCTGTCGCGTTAACTTTAACGCGTAGGTACCTACATTCGTCATTGTACTCAAGGTAAATCTATTAATAAATACTCGAGTGAAATATACAAGATTACACAATAACTTCATAAAGTGCTCAACCTAATTAACCATTAACCCAAATGCAGGTCAAATAAACTTCTAGATAACATTGATTGTATTGTTTTTACTATTTAAGTGCTTATCGTAAGTGAAAATATTATGAGGTTTTGGCGTAAATACAGTTCTGCAGATAATTTCATATCGTTATCTGACTTATTTCCTTCCGTAGAATAATCAATATTAATATCAATAATAGCGTCCTCGGTCTACATCTTCAATGATAATTTACCTCTACTTCTTCCTAATTAGGAATGGAATTGACCCGTTAGCTAGTGATGAAACAATACCTAACGTACCTGAAAAACGTTAGACGAAAGTTAGTTGAAATTGGTACCTCTTAAGAAGACTAATAGTATCAAAGCCTAAAGTACTGTCGAAAAATGTATATATTTGCAACGACCGTCACATATTTCTTCGGAACGCAATGTCGGGCGGACGTGATGAAACGCGAAGTGTGCGATGCGACGCTCACGTGCCGGAGCCCTGCACTGAGCCTTCATTGCGAATTCTTCCAACGCCGAGCCCCAAGCCCCCAGTCGGCTGCGAACTAATTTATAGGTTATATTCGTAATGATTAGGGCAAAGAATGTTTATGGCTCTAGGCGCGGTCTCATTGTTGTATTGTCGATAGAGCAACACCGCCGGCGTGCCCTGCACACGCCGCGTAACTGTCCCAACAATGCCAATTCCTCTCACATTCCATTTAAAACAAAATATTATTTCCAAATGACGTCGCTGCACCTCGACGCGAATTCAATGACAACAGACAAACTTGAAATCCAATTACGAAAGGTAAACAATTGACGTAGCTGAGACGATCTCGAATACAGAATGCATAAGTAAGTGAGCACCTATCCGAAGTCCACTTACATAAAAACATGTGCATTTTACGGGTTTATACAACACCAAAACAGTGTGATTTTACTGAGAACTAAGATAGGCGGTTGTGCTTCAGATGTATCGGACAACGGAGAATCGCTGCAATAACGCCCGCGTCTCCCTTGTACGGTGGCGCCGAATGAGGCATTGTGCGCGGCGGTATTCAGCGGCGGCCTATACGCAGCCGTTTATGGAAAACCGTTTACCCAAAAAAGTAGAACAACAAACCACGTCTGCGCTGTTTACAAGACTGGCAACACTTCGGCCGCATTTGTCTTGCAGTGAAACGCCTGCGATTTGCATTTTGCACCTACCAAGCTCGCGCCGCAGCCGCCTGCGGCAACCTCGTGTTTTGCATTTCTCTCCTGTATAGCTAGCTACCTATACCAAGCTACCCGCAGATTTAAATATACATGCAAAACTCTTGGAGACAATGAACCAACCAATTGACATGTTATCACCCCAAAAGTAACTGCGAATTCTTTGCGATAAGTAAACGACTATGTACTGAGTGTTCTGTAGTGAGAATTCAATTGCTTCCTGCTTATTTCTTAACGCCTAATTGCTCATTAGCTGATACTCAAAGATAATTACACATACGCGAATATCTCAAACAGACACCTCTTTGCGTTTTCTCCGTCGCGCTTAAAGTAAACGTATGTCATGAAGTTGTTTGCTCTTTTAACTGAATAAACAGTGTAGCGAGGTGAGTAACTTGAGAGCTGCAGAAAAACCTTTAACTCGGTAAAGATGAGGTTTTATTTTAAGCGCTATTCTCGTCAAAACCTTTTGCACGCCGCTCATCGCGCCATCGTGCCTGTAATTATAACGTCATTTTGTGTGTAATGTAATATGAAAGCACTTACCAACATGGCCATATTAAAGTATTATTTTAATTCTTTTATAATTTTGCTGGTACATAGTAATCGAATAAAATAAGCAGTGAATTGCAACTCACTACGTCTTAGACTCTTCTCGTCAAAAATTAAATTATAATTATTTTCTCCCAATCCTTGCCCCGTGCGTTAGTAAAAACAGACAGAACAAACAACCTTAAATAGTTACCTGTACTTTAGGTACATTCTAAACACAACAATATGTGGAATATTTTGGTGACTTGCATGATCAACATTATTTTGCAAATTATGGCGAGGAAGACTAGATTTAAAGATCTATTTAGAAAAGTGTACTAGATTGCTGTGTGTATTGGAATAGGATTTTAGAAAAAGCGGCAGGGACAGCGGGGTTTAACAAATTAACAGAGAAATCTTAGCACCTCCACACGAGTCACGGCAGACTATCAACCCCAGAGGTGACCCTATTTCAGTTATATTAATCCACTTTTATTTATGAAACTACTACTAAATGACATAATTACTTATTTTTTTACTTTTTCAATCATTCAAAATATTACTGAAGACTTTAAACTTTAATTTTCAAATTATAACCTTTTAAGATATTTAGCGGCTGGAAACACCACAATTATTTCTTCTAGGTATTATCTATCCAACGATTTTAATGTTACTGTAACGTAGTGTAACCACAGCGAGGGACGAGCTCGAGCACAGTAGCCGGGTAATTAACCTCATATCTAATTCGCCAATTACAAAAGCTTGAAGAGGCCAGTCTGGATTCTGACGCACATGACAATATGACTGAATCAAGACTAAGGCCACACTGGAGAAACTCTTACTGTAATTAAGATTTCATACCTCAAAAGAAAAACGGAGTCCTTATAAGGTTAATATAAATAATATGTATGTTAGTCTTTAAAGTATTTTTATATGGGCCTATGCAGCCTGAAATAAAATTATTCTATTCTATTCTATTCTATAAGACTATTTATGGGTCTGTCCGTCACAGCCAAATTGCTCTAACTCTATTAAGTTGAAATTTGGTACACACATGGCTTTTTGTGAGCCAAAACACAGACGTTTAAACATTCGACGGTTATTTATTTACATTATTTATATGGGTTTTGAATACAAGGGTCAATTTAAAAATACATTATTTATCCCTGTTGGTTGAATATCAACTTAGAGATACAAACACGTACACGGCACATGTAACTAGGCACACGTATCTATGTGTATAACCTACCACGACGATCAACAATGGCAATCGCTACCATTTGTGTTGAGAACCTAAGCCTTTTAGATTAGAATTGGCCATTCCCGAAAGTGATGTAGATACAAATAACAAAAAAAAACCACCTAAACCTAAATACAAATATCATATAGTACTCCACAACTTTTTCTATTCAGGTAAATATTTTTTCTGTTCAGTGTCTAATATACAGACTATACAGTTGGGTATATCTCTAAGTGTAAGTATGTTCCTAATAGTACAACAGACGCTGCCCGACGGTCTACTCTGAATACACAAGCTCAGCGACTATATTGTGAATCACTAATTCGCTGCATCGAACTAACGCTGACTTGTATTCGATTTGCTATCACTGCAAATAGAACAGAAAACAAATGAAGCGAGGCCGGACTGCTAAAGCCACTCAGGTCAGTTCTCCCTGTTTTGGATTCCGTACCTCACATGGAAAAAATTGCTGCTAGTATACTAGCTATTGAATATGAAATTAAAAAACTATTAAAATTATGTAAATGAACGTCCAGTATTTTCTGTAGGTAGTGTAGGTATTCGAGTTTTAGATATTTTGGTATCAGTGACAGTAATTTTTATAGAACCATGATCATCATTGGTACTTAAGTAGCATATGTCACACAACGTGTTAGTCAATTTATTAGTATTAATATCCTTTGATTGCATATTCCCAAAGGGGCTAACCAAGGGACCGAGCACACGAAACGTTACATTTACGTTTCTAGGCCACTTTTAGCAATTTTAGGTTTAAATTAAAGGTGGTAATAGTGACAGGTTGCTATCCTTCGATTGTTTTATTAAAATACCTATCAGTTTAACATTCAAATTAGACTAATAATATTATATAATTTATGAACACTTTCTTACAGCTGCAACGTAAGCACTGCTAGATCACATGTGATTTGTAGTAAGATTGCGGATTTGATTTCCTGGGAACTTATTCTCGTAGCCTGCTAAATTTCAGCTTTAATATATTTATAAAGCGCTACCCAGTACCCAGTTTAAGTTTTTATGAGGGTACCATCTTGAAATAGTGCGATGCAGTCAGTGTCGATCTATCTGTGCGCTGTCGCAGAGACGCTGCTTCGTAAATCTTAATTAGCGAGTGTTGCACGCCTCCCTATTCTAATTTAACTCTTGGAAACAAAATGAGTAGCTGGAAGTGTCTTAGAAACAAGAAATACATATTTACTAAGTATCATTGTCTGTTTAGAGTAGGAAACCTTATTTGTAGCCTCAATAGCGAGTTTTTATTGACTTTGTTAGTTTGCAGTAATAAGTCAGAGTTTGAACAGAGAGAAAATTACATTTTCAGTCATAACAGAGAACTATTGGGTTCGAATCAGCTTAGCAATTTTTTTTTCACAAATAACATAACGTCACTGTAATAGAAGGGATATGTCGAAGCTTGCACCATCTTGAATGATATAAGATTGTATTCATTTTGAAGGGGATGGCCTAAATGGTATTCGGACGAGTCAATCAGCGCCAATGACGGGTAGTCTAAACAGTCCTAATCCAAATTGATGATGTACATCATACAAGTTGGAACAGTGACTCAGAGCTCACGAATACTTAACCGTGTTTGAAGAATAATCAGTGAATCATTCGCAAATATTCCGATTGTGGCTGCTAGACTAAGGTCACCTGAGGATCAAGCAAAGCCGCCAGGAAGTTTACGGAAACTGAATTGATGACATTAGATAAATATTTAATCTGTCATAAGGTCAAGTATATTTTCCGAAATCTAAACTTCATTAAAGCAAATTTGTAGACAATTGCATGTCCTGAAACATGTACAAATTATACGTAGGTAATACAATCTAAATTTCCCTACTGTTATTGTTACGTGATGCTACAAACTTACTTAACCTCTACCTACACGGACATAAATTGCGTCTGACGATATTCCATGGTAGTCTTCACTTTCGGGAACAAACGAAACATACTGTGTTTCGTCAGGAACGTAACTGTGAAGCGCTCGCATGATAAATATGCTCTTTACTGCGTAGCTGATTCGTATTTGCAACATTGATCTTGACATCCACTGATACAGTTGGTCCGGTGGCCTGGTGAGCGATGAATGGCAGCATTGTGCGGCAACCATGTGGCGCTGCGCCGGCGCCAGCCTGGCCATGAAACGTGGGAGACCAAGGGTCAAAGTTCTCGTTGGCTGACCTCCATACGAATCAAGTTGGCATGTTGCAATTTACTACTGATCTAGTTCTCTAATATTGAAAGCATTGATCCTTGATACAGGCTGGCCAACCCTTTAGTCCCTGCATTTACGAGGATTGTTTATTTATCCACTTTTTTTTTAATTATATCATCAATGCCCTTTTAGGTTCTTTAAACAAGTGAACTCAAGTATTTTTTTTTTTCAAAAAATGAAAGTAGGTAGTATCCAAATACTACGATCACAAAAATGATAGTCAATTTCATCTTATGAGTAAACGAGCTGTTACTCGTGACTCAGTCTGCAAAGAATTTTTTAATCACTATACCGCGGGAATTATCTATTTTTCCGGGATAAAAACTTATGTCCTTCTCAGGGTCTCAAACTGTCTCCATACCAAATTTCACCTAAAAAGGTTCTAAAATACTTCCTTCGTTATTAATGATGATAAAGTATGAATGAAGAATTTATAAGGACCCAATGTTTCTTGGCTAAAAATACTCATTGCATAAAATAATAACTAAATAATTCACAAGTAAATATCTAGAGTAAATAAATATTGTTTTGCGAAAACTAGACCATAATATTATGGAAATGTAAGTATGTATTTGAAATCGAAGACCGTGGTGTTGCATTTCGCTTCAACGCCGTCTTAATGTGAGCAGTTTTATCTCATGTAAATAAATAGGTATTAGTTATAAGTACTTTATAAACACGAGATACTGTCATACTCATAGGTATTGAGTAAAATAACGAAAACAAATTATTTATCAATAATAGGGCGTGGCCGATCAGCTCCAGCGAGCATTATCGGATGCGTTCGCAAATAAATATCAAGCGAAAACTTAATTATACGACCTTATATTTTAAGATATCACTCTGATTACAATTTTATATATAAACATATATGCCACTACTATTTTGTAATTTATCTCAAAGAAACAATCAGCGGTATGAACGATGCAACAAGGTATCGCTGCAGTAAGTAAGTGATCAAGCAAGCGATGCATTAGGAAAAATTACGGTGTCTATATCCCGACCAGTTATGGTGTAGGGGTATAGCACGCAGCACGGAATGCTGAAGACCTGGGTTCGATTCCCAAAGCTGGTCTTTTTTCTGGGTTTTCTGTGCATTCATGTTTCAGTTTGTATTTAGTATGATATACAGGATGAATTCAAATTTGGGGCGTCCATACATTGAGTTCGTGAAATCACGAACGATGATTATATTACACGATTATTAAACGATTATATTGTCCAGCATTAGTTAATACATGCATAATTAAACAAAACACTAATTTTGTATCACCAATTTGAATTCACTCTGTATAACGATGCAACAATTATACAAACATTTAAACAGAAGTTGTTAAAATCTATTTAATTTTACACAGGCTATCAAAGACGCTGAGACAATATATTATAATGTTTTTGTTATATCAACAATTCAACATATAGGCTTTAATTAGGTACGCATTGATTTATAGACACCTCGATCAGGTATTTTATCTTAGGTATAGAGATTAACGGCGACATTGACACACTGACTTTAGAAATGATCCCTGAGAATCGTTAAATGTCATTCGAATACTAAATAAACATGCTAATATTTAATCGGCTTATGTATTCGAGACATCATCATAAACACACATCCTCTACTTTAATACAAACTATCATTTGTAGTTAAAATCTAATATATAAAAATCTCGTGTACCGGTGCTTGTTACCGAACTCCTCCGAAACGGCTTGGCCGATTTTTTAGAAACTTTTTTCTCTATATTCGGTAGGTCTGAGAATAGGTCGTAGACTATTTTTTACACCCCTAGGTGATATGGCAAAACAACGTTTGCGGGGTCAGCTAGTACTTATAATTATATACATCTGAATAAAAGAAGCTGTTTACTGTTTACTATAAAATTTGGCTCTAAAGCCATTATCCAGGGAGGAAACAGGGGATTACGTTTGTATGGAGAAATGGTGCGCAGGTGCCTCTTAACCTGTAAGCGATAAAGTAAGTCGTGTGGAGTAATTATGACACCAGTATTTTTTTTATACCATGATGGTGGCAAAAAACGTAGGTTCCAGCCACCTGATGGTAAACGGTTACTTATCGGTTGTCTATCCTATAGAAATTTACAATACCTGATCGTACATTTCTGTTTCATTTGCACTTTTACTGGTTAAAAGTTGCGTTTCTTGAACCAATAAAAAAATCAAATACCTATATGTCCTAAAGCTACTTGATTGATAATGCCACGAACTAATAATTAACATTAGGATATAAGAAAATAATAATGAAAACCAGCCAAATGCAAGTCGGACTCGCGCACCGAGAGTTCCGTACAAATTTTAAGGTATGCAAAATATACGCCGTAAACAGCCGTATTATACAGTGTTAGCAGAGCTCTATTTTGAAGTAAAATGTACGCGATGCGGGATCATTTTATATTGGTAATCCTTACAAAATTACAGATTTTTTCAGATTTTTCCATATAATTAAGTATACCTTCCTCTTGAATCACTCTATCCATTAATAAAAACCGCATCAAAATCCGTTGCGTAGTTTTTAAAATCTAAGCATACATAGCGACAGATACAGCGGGATTCGACTTTGTTTTATACTATGTAGTGACTAGCGACCCGCCCCGGCTTTGCACGGGTGCAATTACGCATGCATTATACATATAAACCTTCCTCTTGAATCACTCTATTAAAAAAAACGCATCAAAATCCGTTGCGCAGTTTTAAAAATTTAAGCACACTTAGCGACATATACAGCGGGATTCGACTTTGTTTTATACTATGTAGTTACTAGCGACCCGTCCCGGCTTCGCACGGGTGCAATTATGCATGTATTATACATATTAACCTTTCTTTTTGAATCACTCTATCTATTAAAAAAATCCGCATGAAAATCCGTTGCGTATTTTTAAAGATCTAAGCATACATAGGGATATACAGACAGCGGGAAGCGACTTTGTTTTATACTATGTAGTGATAGTGATATAAATCATTCAGCTACAAACACAAACTGTACACAGTCGTCTCCTTAAAATTTCTCATTTAGCAGTGATAAATGCTCCATTCAATAATTAGTCGGCTCATGGTGTCCGCGCCAACGTGACGACTGTATCCATTCCGTGGGATCATAGGTCAAGCCGTACTGCAAGAATCAATTGATTAGCATGGATATTAATTGCGTTTAGTTATTGCATACAATGCGAATACCATAAATTTATCGCTTCGATTCAATTCATGCTTGCTAAGTCATTAAACTGTCAGTTAATGTTGCATAATTTTAAACCACTGTTTTAAACAATCAATAAACTATTGAATGCACAGCAGAATAAAATTTGCTATAGGATAGCTGTCTTAATGTTCTTTTTTTTCAAAGACAAAAGCAAACTGAACAAAAAATACCTAGAAGTATGTTTGTACACTATTACATATTTTTTTATTCATTCATTTTATATTCAGATCAATCAACGACAAAAATCTAAAGACCTTAAAAAATCTAAAGATCTAGGAATAAAATATAGTTTATATATATAGTTCTTTTATAGTGTATATAGTTTTTTTTATTAATGTGGTTTCTTACAATTATCTTATTCGTCATTTAGTTTGCTTACTCTTTATACCAAATGTCAATGTACGCATACTGACAAGTCGGCAGTAAACTAATGTCAGTACAGGACATGAAAAATAAACATACCTTCACAAAATCGCTTGCGTAATCGTGGTCGCATTACATTGTTTACTACGATGTAATTTACGTCTTTCATTTCTGCGTCTGTTTGTTATATCAAACGTAATTCTATTGCACGTAAGTTGCATAAATCTGAAACCGAGCCAAGATCTCGCCTATCATTAACTGTTATACGTACTTACGCTTGTTTATTTGAAGTTTATAACGTAACATTCCATTTCTAGTTCACGGAAATAAATAATTATATTTCGAAGTACAGAATCTACAAGTCAATCGTTAGTGCTATATCGAAGCGTGTAGGAATAAATCTGTCGACGGCGCAGCGCCATAGAGCGCCGGCGCGCATCACTCCTGCGCACTGTTTACATTCCTCTCATCGCCATTTCGCACTAACGTAGTTCAATAAACACATATGCCAGCGACTGTTCAACTACCATACTTACCACATACGCGAGATGACACATTTTATTGCAACGATATGTTACAAATTCATACTGAAATATTTGAAGCTAAATTGTGATGTAGTGCAGAGAAAATGCCAGAAAACGAGCCAGCGTATAATAATATCCAACTTTAGTAGGCACGTCGACGTCCATGTATATTTCAGTATGACCCAATTTCAAAAAAATGGCACATGACTCAGCTCCTACCAAAGATGCACTTACACAGTAAAATCAGAATTCGATTGGGTAACCCGCTGTTTATCGACTCTTCGCCGTTTCCGTTGGGAGCAAGAGCTCGCGCCGTATGAAATTTCACAATAGGAATTATTCATTTCGCGTGCGTAAACGAACGCTCGTGAAATGTTAAAATTCCAAACAGATGTTGGAAAACGTCACAGGCTATTCATGGCGGTGCGGCCTGTTCACACTGAACGCGGTGAAAACGGCATATGCAAACGTCTGATCATAAAATTGCATAGGAACGAGTGACGGCCGGCGCCACGATTCTGTGAACAATGAAGTGGTATGGAAATGGCGCCAAATGCTCGATCATAATCTGCGCACGCGCGGGCCGTAAACTGCACGTCGCGGTTATTCTTACAGTTTATGACGTCGCACTATTGTCACGTCCTTGGGTAATGACCACCCATTCCCCGGTAATCATTATTCTTTTACCACAAGACAGCTTTCGTTTCATTGCATGCATATTCTGACCAAGGTAAATGCTTCAGCCTCGTATTTTTCTTGGTTTAAACTGAATCTTTTATTCTTTATCGAACGCCAAAAATCAGTGCAGTGAGTTTAACAAAAAATAAGACAAAACTTATCGCTTCAAAGGGATCTCTTCCAGAGAGCCATTTAGATACGGAAACTAATACAAACACGCTAAATTAGGTGATGGAAATTAAAAATACACTCCACTCGTAAGCTGTTTCCTACGACTTCGTCTGCTAAGAAATCGTTTATTGCTATTCCTATGACGTGCAATTATCTGGGATAAAAGGGATTCTATATGTATCTAGGTTGTAACCTATCTGTTGTGCCTAATACCTAACATTAGAATTCGTTAAACCATTTTAGCGTGAAAGAGTAGCAAATATCCATATAAACTTTCACGTTTATAATATTAGTAAGATTTTTTGTTGCTACAATTTTTTCGGCGTTATATTTCATTACATAATTAATAATTTAATTCACACCTGTTA
Source organism: Archips xylosteana (assembly GCA_947563465.1). Taxonomy (NCBI): domain Eukaryota; kingdom Metazoa; phylum Arthropoda; class Insecta; order Lepidoptera; family Tortricidae; genus Archips; species Archips xylosteana. The sequence goes on from OX387355.1 coordinate 13,086,753, forward strand.
ACACAGGTTTATTATTGCTTGGAAGTAATGTTGGAAGCATCAATGCTAGAGCGTGCGCTAGCGCGGCGCCAGTCCGCTTTCCAAATAGCCTTTACGTCTCGCCTGCGACCTTTTACGCACGTAATACGTGCCGGCTGGCATCTAGGCACATAGCTTTGTAAAAAAATAACTTGAAAATAGCACCTCATAGTAATCTAACCACGTATAAGGCGGTCAATTCACGTTAAATAAATTTAATTCATAAGATCCAGTTTTCATTATCTCAAAAAATAATAAATACGGTCGACTTGAGTGCCCCTGAAAACTATAGCTGGAGCGGTTCAATAAAACTCGCCAGAAATCAATACAAACTATAAGCAGGCAACTTGGATTAAAGGTAGAGCCAACGTAGAGCCTAATAAAAATCATTAGCATAAGTAATGTTAAAATAATTTCTTTAAATTCAATACAAATATCGAATTCCTGTAGAGAGGTATATTCGTGAAAGAAACACTCACTTCTACTAAATTAAAAAACTCGGAATGATATATTACATTGAGATGACTCAATTGGACTAAAAATATATTTTATCACATCACAAGTAGGTGTAGTAATTTCGTTCGTATTCAACTTGTAAACGTTAGTAGGTAAAAATTTCTACACCTTGTAACGTAATTCTCAGTTTTGTTTTCTATTAACTTACTATCTGCGCTGTATCTAAGCACACATTGTAATCTAAACTTAAAAATAGATGCGATATCAATGAACAGATGTCACTGACCCCGAGTTATTCTTATATAGATTCTAATTCAGATGTAAAATTATTGTATGTATAACTTTGGCACCAAGATATAGGTTAATCCGTGTCAGATGCCACATAAGTTTCTTAAGTAGGTATTTATTTTTTCGTTAATATTTCAGCAGCCTAATTTTTTGCAAGTTTACACGACTGCCGTCTTCGGCTTTTAGCCTCATTTTGTGCTCTGGAGTTGTCACTACTTGCGGGTAAATGGCTCAGAAAAAAATTAAAACTAAATTAGATACATATTAACATTTTATACTTATAAGTACCCAGTAATACCTACAGGGATAATGGTCAATGATATTGCAACGTAGGGTAATTTCAGATGCAGTGATATCGCATTGGAATAAAATCAGTGTCGCCAACCAAACATTAACCCGCATATTTGTGGCGCCAGTGTTGCGTGTTTACAACAGGACAAAACATCCATTAGATTATCAGTACAACTATAAAATATGACGTAAATAATAGATACAAGTTGCTGTATAATTTTAATTTCATTTAAGGGGCAACAAGTTTAGTGGTTCCAATCTTGCGAATGATGTATCTTAACTTCGTCATTACGTTAAACTGAGAATTTGAATTTACAAAGTCTTTTCTTCTCAAAACAATTAAGAACTTTCCAAGGCAAAGCTTTATTTTTTGTATTAACAATTTTAACTACATTAAAACGCAATATTTGACATAAGATTTGCTGAAATCCAAAAACCTCACCAAAGGGACCTTCAAATCACTCATCACTTCAGTAGCTGACTGAAATGCAGTCCTACTATTATAGATAACATTATGTCATGTAATTCAAACGTGACACAAATCTATGTCGATTATTATTTTACGTATTCGTACTCGTATTAATCCATATTCGTACTTAATCTAAATACATACTCCACTCTTTCATACTACAAAATTCATTAATAACTTTTAATTGATACTTATCTTCATGACAGTACCCAATTGTGTTGGTAAAGCTAAAACAAACTGTCGTGAAAGTATCCAACGCATGACAACAAGTTCACTGCTAGGCACATATCTTGTGTTTCCAAACCCAATGAAATTAATTGTACATATCAAGGCTAAATTTAGTAAAAGGTAAATAATAGAATAATCACAATTATTTACAATCTGGTAGGCACTTTTAATAGGCTATACACGACTTTAATTGTATACTGTAAGAAACTAGCTTGCGCGTATGAATTTGTCCCCGTTACAGATTTACCTCGAAAAATCTGTCGTAATTCCTTCTCTACATTATAATATTAAGGGAAACGCTATACTCGATTTCAGCTTTCTACATAGACTAAAGGGTTCTCTTAATTGTAAAGACTATAAATTTACCATCAAGACAAGATTTCAAAGAGAACAAGACTTCAATAGATAACCATTCAAGCTACAAACTTCACTGAATTTGCTACCATTGAAATATTACATAAAAAAATTGTGATGTCCCTGTTCTGTCTGTGATGTTTTAGCAGGAATTGACGCTGTGGAAAACATTACGTACATTTAACATAGTTATAGACACGTGTATGAAAAGCCTAACCGTAAAGAAGCGCGCATGTCCTCGGGTGGCGCCGGCGCCGCCGCGCTGGCGTCGCGACGCCGCCTGTTTGCTCATCACGTATGTGCCTACTCTATTTACGCAACTACGTATTCCCATTGTTTCTACAAACATTCTGAAATATTACGAGGTTGGACAACTTGCGAATATTCTTTTATAACGCATTATTCCAGTACGTAAATCATAACGACACTACACTGAGAGCTATAAAGTCAAGTGAAGTTTGAGTCAACTTTCCATTCATTTATTATTTAATAGTATTCCTAGGATTTGCTTTACCGCTCGGCTCATAAATATATCAGGATTATAATCGCTTGTTATTCGATTGTCCCTTAAATACGTCGCCCTAGTCCGGTTTAATGAAAAGATTAATGTTTGAGGCAAATCAGAAAGGGCCGGCGTTGCGCCCGCGCCGGCCGGTCACGCTGCGCACCACAAACCACTCCGCATTACTCGCGTTAAACTTGCCCGCTAACCGCATTTACCTAACGCTGCTTCATTAGCCGACATTAAAATAATAACGATCACCGCACTTGCGGCCGACAAATATACCCATTCAGACCATTTAAGATAACATCAACATCACCTCATTGCTCTCTCCCACTCGGGTAAAATAATCTCGTCGCGCTCCATTCAATCTTCTTCGGTTTATTGCATTCTTCATACCGTTCTTCCGAAATAAGGTTCAAAAAATATTTAGGTAATTTAAATACTTAGGTAGGACAAAAAAGGACATCAAGTGCGAGTCGGACTCATACATGAAGAGTTCCGTACTTCCGTATAATGTTTTAAAAACAGTTCAGTGAAGAATCGCCGAAATGTAAGCAATAAAATCGCAAACTTATAAGTAGGTAAACATTCGAACAACATATAGGGTCGCTCGCGTTGCCTAGCAACTGACGACTAATATTATAATTTTTTATTTATCCTTTTTTATTTTTTTATTGACGGTGGAAGCATTCTACACTTCCACTAAACTTAGATATAGTTAAGATGTAGGTATAGTTTTAGTTTTTTTAACTAAGGGACCCAATACATCCCTGTTTTGTTTTTTTTTTTATATACTTAATTATTATTTTTTTTTAGTTAATTCTATATTTGTATGTTTTTTTTAGTTTGTAATTTTTAAGAGTTTGTAATTTATTATATTGTAATTTGAAAAGATGACTTCCTGCCAAGTTTCTTGCGGCGCATTCTTCTTGGCAATGATGGTCCTTACGAAAGCGCTGGTAGTTTTAAAAAAACGTGACATGTAAAAGAGCCCTTTGCGGCCTACTTGCAGAATAAACGTTTTGATTTTTTTTTATTTTGACTGTCACCTAGGCCGCCTAGCAACGCCTAACAAAGCCTAGCAACCAAAAAAACGCTGAAAAAATACATTTCTTGTATGACGACCCCCTTAATGTTTAACTTTATTTTATTTCGCCCGCGACTCCGTCTGCGAAGAATTCGTTTATCGCTATCCCGTGGAAACTATGCAATTTTCCGGGATAAAAGTATCCTATATGTTAATCCGGAGCTATCTGTGTGCCATATTTCATCAGAATCCGTCAAACCGTTTTAGCGTGAAAGAGTAACAAACATCCATCCATCCATCCATCCATACAAACTTTCGCGTTTATAATATTAGTAGGATTTATTGTTATAGTGGCCTCAGTAATACCAAGTAATACACAATCGGTGAAAATTTCAAGTTTAAGTGTCTAAGCTATTACGGTTCAAGCGATAAAACCCTGTGACAGACGGACGGACAAACAGACAGACAAACAGACAGCGGAGTCTCAGTAATAGGGTAGGTACCGTTTGCACCCTTTGGGTACGAATCCCTAAAAACAGCCTAGTTCGATTCGACATCAAAGCGAACTATTCTTTTTCACCGTCGCTGGACACACGAAAAAGGTGCAAATAAAATATTCAGCGTGGAATGCGGTGCAACGGCAGAGACACTGATCTCACAAAAATAAAACTGCAATTGTAAGCGGCATCGGCGTGCACAAAACAAATTCCTCAGAGGCACATACGGCACACTGAATTAGATACACTCGTGATCGACTGGTCGACGATGCGATGCTCGATGAACCGTGAACGCCGACCACCGCACGTCGCGTCGCTCCCACCCACTGGCTTGACTCCTGCCTTATGGCCCAGCCTGCGCTGTGCCTGTTGCCTACTAACAACCACCACCTTGCCACCGTAACCGCTAACTAGTCAACCTTCGCATTAACATGACAAAACCAAGTCAGCCATGAATTAGATCTAACGTTATCTGTCGAGGGCACATGTGACAAGAAAGTAACCTAATAATATTCATTGGGCCAAAACGCCTGCAACGCTAAATCGCAGGCTGAGCCCTATTTATTACTGCAATTCGATGAGCGAGATCGGAACGCGCGCGAAAAATTAATTAAGTTTAATTACAACAGCACCTGGCAGGATTAAATCAAAAATTATCCATTTTACAGTCTTAAGACGGCGCTGGAGATTTAATAAAAGCACGATAAACTATGTTATTACACAGGGCAGGCGCAGACGGCCAACTGTTGCTCTCTCACAAAGGATACCGATGAATCAGATTTGATGCATTTTATAGTTACGAGCACTATATAGACTTCACGGCTGGCTAGGATTTAGCCATATGTAGTTAATTTACAACACGTTATACGTACAAGTTGAGGTATAGACTAACTTTTAAAATAGCCAGTAGTCACCTTAGTAAGGTATAAAAATATATTATAAGTACTTTTGAGGTTATTTTTTAAGGTGCTACAATGTAGAAATCCTAGTTCTCGTTAGATGCCTATGAATTGGCAAGGATTACTCGCGCACGTCCTGTAAGGTATCGGTTTCCAACCGATATTCCTGTAATTTGGATGGTGTACAGCAGTTTTGTTCGTTGACATTATCGATATTCATTTGCAAAAATGCGTCGGGTTTTGAAATACGTTCGCTAAAAAGGAGCGCAGACGGCGTCGCGGCGTTCGGGTCGACGGCCGCGCCCGGAATATCCACAAGCAGCAGCTATATTTGCAACGGCGGCGGGGGCCGGGGGGAGCAGCGCGTGCCATTTCTGCAACCGCCCGGTGCATCTGAGTAATGCCATTGTAATGCTCTCTATATAGTCCTACTCACTGGACGGGCGCAGACGCGGCGTCGGCAGCAGCGGCGGCCCCGCGTGTCGCCGACGCCACTACTTCCTATTCCTATACTAATGACCAACATAGAGCTTCGCAAGACAGGCATGGTTGTGGTCAAACGCAAGCCCATCTCATATAGGTATATAAAATTTTGAGTCCTGACTGACTGATATATCAACGCATAGCCCAAACCGCTGAAGCTAAAGACTTAAAATTTGGCACACATATAGGTACCTTGAGTGTCATAAAGGTACACTAAGAATGGATTTTTCGAAATTCCCACTGGATAGGGAATACTAAATGGGATTTGTATTTTCGCTTCAAAGTGGCCCTATCTCCGTAACTATTCCTTTAGGATCATAGAGGTGCAGAAAAAGGGATGTTTAGAATTTCCCGCGGGATAAAGATACCATAAATTTTAATTATGTGCGGGCCAAGTCGCGGGCAAAAGCTAAAATTTTAGGATCAGCCGTACACTGAAATGTTTATATGTATTGAATTGACTCAAATTTGGTTAACGACATAATAGTAATGCAAAGATCATAAGACGCGTCACTTTCTGTAAGATACTAGTGCGTACGCAGACGCGTTACATACACTTGGCTAACACTTAGATAGCATACCTATATTGAGGGATACGGTTCTAACCACTAACCGTGGACAAAAATCTCTTTGACAAAGCGAGCTTAGAATACGCAAAATGTTAAACGATTTAGATGCGTGTGAATCCAGCAGATGGCACTGAAAACATATCTACCTAATGCGATAGGCATAACCAAGCGGTGATGAGGCGGCCGTGGGAGCCCCGCCGCGCCGCACCATCATTTGTCATCGCCGGCTCCTGTCACTGCGCGTACGCATACTTTCTTACGATCTGCAATTACCCTTTAAAGTCAGGACTTGCCGATCCTACAAAAAATATCTCGCCTCCTTAACGGAATGACGAAGGACATTGATAAATGCGGAAAGCGCCAATTCTACGAAAATAATAACTCCTTTCTAGATTTTACGCTATATATCTTAATAACGCCCCGCGTCCAGTTATCATTTTAAATATTGCGATCTAAACGTTGGTCATAACAAATTAATAATACTGGTTGCCGCTACCACAGTGTTTATGGGCAGTCGCTGACGAAGTGTCGAGTTTCACAAGCGCGACGGGTCAGCCGAAAATGGCGAATTAATGGCGGTCATCAAAGTGACTATACATACCTACAAAACGTCCATAAACTTGTATATTATGTCGTTCACTTGATTTCCACATGTGTAGATAGTTTTCGCGACAGATGGCCCGTGAGTCACTAACCTGTTGGCAGCGGTATACGTTTCCAATGTAACCGACACGGCAATACATTACGCTAATATTAATAAAAGTCTAGAAGCCATCGTAAACCGATCAAGCATTACAGAAGTTGAACGCGCATTAGTTATTATTATTGAAATTGATCATAACGAGCCGTTGCCGCCCATGAAACTCGCGATATCAAATGACGAGCCGAAAAATCATGACATAAGGCAATTAGCTCAAAATGGTAGTGACATCATTGTTTCGAGAGATATAATAACTACCTATAGATAGGTACTTCAGTTGAAGGACGGCGGTCGGATGACGATCCAGTGGCGGGTGCCGGCCGGAACGCGCCAGTGAGCACGCAGTCGCGATGCGCGCAAAGGGAGCGAAGATGCTGGCAGCGATCACCTCACTTATCTCTAATTCCACTATCGTGTTTACGATAAAATTATCACGAAGAGTCTCCAGTGCAAGCAAACAGTGTGCTCCAATGCAGGAGCGGGCCGCGCCGCCTAATTAAAAACCCGCGATCCGGCTGGTGCTAGTAACTACATCATTAATCCTGTCCAACTCACCATCTAGATTGCTTTGCTGACTACTGTTATCTCGATGCTCTTTTGTTATTCCATAGCATAAATTATATCGCGTTGTACCTAAAGGTCTAGGCATAAATCTTTGGCAGGACAGTGAATAGTGGACTTACGGTTAACGTCGCCGGGGCAGGTCTTGCAGCAGCGGCCAGGCAACAGCACGGGGGTGTCGCACGACGGCTCCGGACACTCATTTTTGATGTTGCGACAGCGAACTTTGGCCATAACGCGACGTTTCTTTTGAACCTGTTAAAATAAAGATTTACAATTGTCTCTGTATGTAAAAACAAATTAATCAAAGTAAAATATTAGTAAATAAATATATTTTGTTTATACGTACCGAAACACACTCACATTTGATGCAGTACATGACCCCGAAGGGCGGGCCGAGGTCCGCGAACCATGTCGAGCCGAGCTCTTTCGCTTGCTTGCCGAACTGGCATTCTGTAACAAACACGATTTAATTATAACACCGCGAGACAGAGACAATCGCGCGTTTACGGCAATGCGCCTAAAATAGGGGCGACAACTGCAGCTTAAGGGCATCTTAGATCGTGTTAAGTCGTGCCTCGTTCGACTGTTAAGGAGTCTAGTTCTACACAAGCACGGGCGGCCTGTGTAACTTTAATAACACCTATATTTAATATCACCGCCATAGCCGCGTAATTTTCATACTCATAATTTGCTTCTTTCCCTCCATACCTAATAAGACAACCCATTCTATGTTCGATATGACCACAGACTAATAATGAGGTTTGCTGGCATTTTCTACATCAAAATATAACCATAATTCAATAAAATCCCGGATCGCTTAGCCTAGTTGGTAGTGACCCTGCCTACGAAGCAAGAGGTCCTGGGTTCAAATCCCGGTAAGGGCATTTATTTGTGTGATGAGCACGAATATTTGTTCCTGAGTTATGGATGTTTTCTATGTATTTAAGTATTTATTTATCTATATAAGTATGTTTATCGTCGTCTAGTACCCATAGTACAAGCTTTGCTTAGTTTGGGACTAGATCGATTTGTGTAAGATTGTCTCCTAATATTTATTTATTTATTTTATTTATTTATTTATTTAAAGTCAGTCATATCAAATATATTGTTAAAATCTATATATATAAAAGAAGAAACTGACTGACTGACATATCAACGCACAGCCCAAATCACTGGGCCTAGAGATTCCAAATTTGGCATGTAGGTTCCTTATAAGGTCTAGGGGTGCACCAAGAAAGGATTTTTCAAAATTCACTCCCTAAGGGGGTGAAAAGGGGGTCCAAAGTTTGTATTGGGAAACAAGATTAGTTCGACTATTTTATTCGAAACTTCACAGAAGTACTCCTAATGGTAAATGAGTAAACACGTGTTTCAGGTTTTTTGAGAATTCAACCCCTAAAAGGGGAGAAAGGGGTAACAAAGTCTGAAAATCAACATGGGTGTTGTTTCTATGGTTTATCGGGTCGCTGGTTATGAAAACAACAACGGTTTTAAAATCCGATGTGGCGGACGTCAAATACCATCTCCCTGGATGGGGTTGAAATGTCTAATTAAACTAAATGACTGTTGATATATCAACGCACAGCCCAAACCACTGGACCTAGAGACTTGAAATTTTGCACATAGATACCTTATACAATTTAGGCATCCAGGATTTTTGGGAATTCCCACGGGGACGGGAAAAAACGGGATTTATATATTCGATTCCGAGTGACCCTATCTCATTAACTATAATAACTATACTCTTCAAACTTGATACACAAGTAGGTATTACATTAGTTAAAACATTGATTTCAGGATTTTTCAAAATTCCCACGGGATAAGGAAAAAACGGGATTTATATATTCAGTTCAACGGGATCCTATGAAGTATAATTACTAGACTCTTGAAATTTGGCATAGAAGTAGGTAATTATAATAGTAAAAAACGTTTTGAAGGATTTGCGGAAATTCCCACGGGATAAGGAAAAAACGGGATTTTTCGCTTTACTGGTCGTAGAAAGTTGACATTCGGCATCTAGGTTGCTTGGAAAGTGTAGAGGAGGATTAAGAGAGGACTTTCCAAAATTCTCATGGGAACGGGAAAAAACGGGATTTTTCGTTTCACTGGTCGTAGAAAGCTAAAATTCGGCATGTAGGTTGCTTGGGGAGTGTAGAGGAGCATTGAGAGAGAACTATTCAAAATTCCTACGGGAACGGGAAAAAACGGGATTTTTCATTTTACTGGTCGTAGAAAGCTGAAATTCGGCAAGAAGGTTGTTTGGGGAGTGTAGAGGAGCATTGAGAGAGGACTTTCCAAAATTCCCACGGGAACGGGAAAAACGGGATTTTTCGTTTTACTGGTCATAGAAAGCTGAAATTTGGCAAGTGGGTTCCTTGGGGAGTGTAGGGGAGCATTAAGAAAGCATTTCCCGAAATTCTTACGGGAACGGGAATAAACGGGATTTTGCGTTTTACTGGTTGTAGAAAGCTAAAATTTCAAAATTCATAAGTTTATACTGTAAGTAGGCCGCAAAGGGCTCTTTAACCGACTTAAAAAAGGAGGTTATGCATTCCACTTTATGTATTTTTTTATGTAGGTATGTTCACCGATTTCTCGGTCAATTGTAGACCGATTATAAAAATTATTTTTTTATTCGAAACAATACAATATACTTTTGAAATGGTCCCATTGTCACCAAATCAGGATCTGATGACGGGATCTCAAGGAAATCGAGGGCAACCCTCAAATTTCGTAGGCCCGCATTACGTTTTTCATATATTTTCTCATCTCATGTTGATGAGCTGATGATGGAAGGTAAATCTCCTTAACGGTTAGGAGTTGAGGATAATTTTTCAAATATTATAGGTACGTATAGACCGATTGTTGTATTCTTTCAGGTTATCCGGGTGAGCTGATGATGGAAGGTTAAACTCCTTAACGGTTAGGAGTTATAGGAAGTTTCTTTAAATATCATATGCACGTATAGATCTTTAGTTGTATTCTTTCTGGTTATTCAGATGAGCTAATGATGGAAGGTATAACTCCTTAGCGGTTAGGTCACACAACACCTTTACAAAATACTATAGTATGTATAATATCAATGCTAAGTAGGTACACAGCGCTTCCAGTTACTCAAGTTTCCGTAGAAGGTAAGAAAACATTGAATTATACCTAATGCAGGACAGGGGAAAGTAATAATAGGTTTTATATTATTAACAAGCCTGGTTATTTTAGTGGCCGCTTCCGAATTAGTGAAAAACATTGTATATAAAGAAATACTGTAAAGGACCGTATCTACCTGAAGTTTAGTCGGCCTTGCTTGCACGCTTACTTGCACGCTTTCTTGCACGCTTGCTTGCTTGCGTGCATGCTTGCTTGCTTGATATCTTTGTTCTTTAGAATACTCATGGTACACGCGAGCGAAGCCGCGGGCAAAAGCTAGTTAGAAATAAAATAAGTACCCAATCAATTACATAAATCGATTTCAAATGAAATCGATTTATGTAATTAGTTTTATAGGTAACAAATTAATTTTTATTGTTAGTTATTTAAATTAAGACGGACTGATTTTTAATGTTTTTAATTAATTATTTCTGATTAATTGTAACTAAAATTTAATAACTTATCAGGTATTGACTAAATTATGAAGTTGTCTGAAATAAAAAATTATTTCCTTTTATTTTTACACTTCTACCTATATCGAACCTCCAAAATTCACTGTCTCTTAAAATCTTTTTTCTCTAAAAACGTGTCAAAAGATTTATGAAATCGTTTTGTCTTATTAGACTTCATTCAACCGACTCCAAAACAAGGGATTCTACCTATGTTGTACTGCATGACATTCACATTCTTTTTCTTATTGCGTTACACCGATAACTACGAATAAATCCTTTGTAAACAGTAATACCTGAGTAAGTATATCCACGCAAGACTATCAACAACTTTCATTAAACGATATCACCTCATTCACAAGCGGTATATTGCGTGTATTACTTTGTTAACCTTTATGCAAAAAGTTAATATTATTAATAAATAACTGTAAACTAAGTGTATGAGTGGAAGTTAACAAGGTATATTTACATACTAGGTACTCCTGTGAGCAGTTTTAGGTATAGTTGCCGCGTAGACCTAACACGATTTATGCGTAAATATTAAATTGTCACGAATGCCACATTGTTTAATTATTTATCACGGTTTAAGTATTTTATAATAGTAAAATATATTAGAATAGAAGAAAATTAATAAAAATCATAAGTCAAGTATTTAAAGAACCAAATGAAAGCAAAGGCTCCATGGATGAAAAGACACATTTTGTAAGATAACGCTCACTAATATAGGTACCTAATCGCTAAAAACTGAATTACTAAGTTGGTCGAAGTATTACTTGAATCCCGATGTTTTCAGGATTCTGTACTCAAAGGATGAAACCCTATCATTAAGCCTACACGGTTTGCTTACCATATAAAGTTCTACATATATTTTGAAAAACAATAATTGGGCATAAATTCAATAAATATTTTAGTTAAAAAAAACCGGCCAAGTGCGAGTCGGACTCGCGCACCGAGGGTTCCGTACAAATTTATATATATCTATGTGACATCCAGTCTTAGCAGACCCCTGCTCCTAAGCAAAATGTGCGCAGTGTGGGATCATTGTAGACTGGTTAGTGGTTACTGATATAGACAGATAGAGAAAAAAAATTATGCTTTTCGTAATTTTCCCTTTATCTGTAGACCTTATAGACCTTGCTTCGTACCAAATTTCAAGATTCTGAGTTCACGGGAAGTACCCTGTAGGTTTTGATTCCCTTGCGAGTGTCGAAAATTTGTGGCATAAATAGATTGGTTACTGATATAGTAAATAAATAATAAATTTTTGCTTTTCACAATTTTTCCTTTATCTGTGTTATAAGACCTTGCTTCGTACCATAGTTCAAGATTCTGACTTCACGGGAAGTAGCCTGTAGGTTTTGTTTCCCTTGCGAGTGTCGAAAATTTGCGGCATAAATAGATTGGTTACTGATATAGACAGACAGACAAAAAAATTGTGCTTTTCGCAATTTTTCCTTTATTTGTGCTATAAGAACTTGCTTCGTACCAAATTTCAAGATTCTGAGTTCACGGGAAGTACCCTGTAGATTTTGATTCCCTTGCGAGTTTCGAAAATATGCGGAAATTTGCGTCATAAACGACTGTATCTTTTGATTGCGTTGGCTTATAAGTTAGATTTTTTCACAGCTCCAAGGGTATTTGAGTATTTGGTATAAATTTCAGCTTGATACCTCCACGCGTTCCTGAGAAAAAGGGTCTTCACAGACGGACGGACGGACGACAAAGTGATCCTATAAGGGTTCCGTTTTTTCCTTTTGAGATACGGAACCCTAAAAATTGGCCATTCGGAATTTGAGGATGTTAAAATATTTTATGAAGTTACAGGAGGTCAGGAGTGCCGTGAATCGCTTCAAGACGGTGCTCGATCTGGCGAGTAGTGCAAAAATACAGAACGTTCGACGCGCAATTACTTTCCACTTTTGTAAAGAAATGCATCCTTCGAATTTAATGGGAAAGGAGTTGTCAATCGGACGGCACCGTCGAGCGGCGCACGATTCGGTGCCGTAGATAGGTTCGCTATCAGATGGCTCAGGTCGATAAGGTGCCCCGTCCTCTATAAATAGGCGTCACTGTTATCTATCTCTCGTAACTATTTAATTAACCCCACTCCGCAACTGCACTGATATCGAGCGACACGTTGCGTGAGAACATATTGATCTCACTTAATGTATATTTCATGTTTGTCTTATTGCGGTCGATACAACTATACCGTGTGTAAACCTTGCTTGAATTGATTTGTCGTGTTGTCATTAAGACCAGTTCGGTTGTAGAAATAATCAAAGGGTTCCGCATGAAATTGACAGACATTTAACAAAAAAAATGGAATTTAAAGGCAATTCTTTAGAGATTATAAAAACGATACCGTTAAATATTCTTTTACATGTCACTAACTTTTCAGCTCGATTGGTAGTGCATGCCCGCCCAGGATAGGGAAGCAGTAGCAGTGTCAAGCAGTGGCAGTGGCAGTGGGACATATCTCACTAACTATTTTAGATATGCTTTTGAGAGAAAAAAAATTGTATACTCAAATAAAAATCTTGTTCCCGGATTTTTTCTTGATCAAATGAAGTTTAATTGTGGTAAAACTACAATAGTTATATTTTGTTCCCGATCAAAAACTGTCATTTGGTTCCAAATTATTTAATTTATCAGATTGATATTTCAATTATTATTCAGTTTAATTCAATTATTACCTATTATACAGTGACACAATAATACTGCATTGTTTCATCTACTAACATAGTTTGTCAAGCGAATCGTGTCCCTTGAAAACAGGCGGCATTTTCAAAAATCTTTTATATATCAACACTAATAAGACTGAAAACTATGATTTATACTTGTATTTGTGTAGTTGCCTTTTTACCCGACTGCGAAGAAGGAAGGGTTATCGACTAGGCACTTACTGCTACATAAATTCGAGTATCGATCATAGTTTTCAGTATTTTGAAAATGCCGCCTGTTTCCAAGGGGCACGACTTGCTTGACAAACTCTAGTTCGTTGGCATAAATGTGGTCACTAACAATCTATGGATTTTATTTGCTGAAAATAAATGTTTTTTTTATTATTATATAGAGTTGAACCAAAACTCATTTGATTTCAGACAACCAGGCCTTAAGTGAACAATGATCCCGTTCGATCGGGCGTTGGGTGCACGCGTAATGAGGAAGGAGGGTGGCGGCGCCGCGATGTAGGAATAGGATGCAACAATCATGAGTAAATCGCCTGTCTGCACCACACCATTAACATATTCTATTCTTTAGCCTTTACTAGGGGCTTTGCTCAGTGCAACTGCAAGAAAAATGGTGCAAGTTACATTACATTCCGAGGCCGTAAAGCGAACGAGATTAATATAGTCAATCGAACGCCGCAATGTAAATGGCAGATTTTTCTTCCAGATCTAAACTGGGCTTGAGATCTAGCAGTCAAATCGAAATCCTGGTATTTTGCTTCCATGGGAATGCCGACAATTACATGCATAGTGGTCTTTAGTTATATTGTATGACCGTACAAAAATTCATGTCTAGACTTATCGGTTAAGACTTTGGTAATTTACATAGAAACTGTAGCTTAAAAAATATCCTGTGTTATTTCGAATACGTTTGCTAAATTTCAAGTCTATAGCTCCAGGTGTTTAGGCTGTGCGTTTTGTATTGTATCACACAGTCAGTCATGCATGATACTCTTTTACATGTTTACATTTTTGTCTCACACACTATTCGTCATCGATTTTAACGCTCCTTCGGGTATGCAGATTTAAATTGAACAAGTCAATGTACTTATAAAGGTCCTCGACTCTCTTTACAAAATGCAAACAAAATGAAGAGTTATTTTCAAATAACAAGTTCACAAATTTAGAGGTAATCCATTTATGTTTCAATGGCTTCAGTATTTGATGTAAGAAACGAAATATGGCGGTGTTATCTAATAAATTATTTTATTAGTATAATGAGAGTGTAGTGCCAAGAAAGCATGAGTGTCGCCCCTCCCGCCCAATCGACGGCGTTGGCACGCGGCGGCGCGCGCGCACGGTTTAAAGATCCCATAAAGGGTTAGGTCAGGTCTGCAGTTCTCCCACGATTTTCGCTATCACGACAAACTCCCATATAACTAGCTATAAATTTTAATTGTGAGCTCATGTAGTCTAAGTATATTATTTTAACGACTTGGCACATGTGCCGGTTGATCGTAACTGTGTATAAAAAACGAAAGCTTTCTTTAAAAAAAATGGTCCCCTAAGACAGCTAGAATTGTCTATGTAAAAATGTGAAAGATTTAGGCATATAAAGAGAGGCGAGACGTCGCGTAACCTTCTACCGTGTTCTCGGAACTGTTGGCGCGGCGCCAGAGTCTGAAGCACTCCGCCAGGGACATGAAGGATTGGCGACGCTCGCCGTATGCGCAGCTTATGGAGAATGTGTTAGATATCTACATTATCATACTATAATTTTTTAAATAAACTGCCGCTTAATAAGTTACCGCCCGTATCGCCTATACCACAGAACCAATAAGAAGAGGAACAGAAATTTCCTTTTAGAATCAACATCACTTTTTTGCCACTTCTGCTGTCAATGTCCCAATGGCAAGTGGTTTTTCATATATTTATGTCTTACAGTAGACTACGGTACTCGCCGATGAAATGTTAACCTTTTTGAACCATCGTCTCTTCAGAGAACATTTTTTTTTAGCAATTAACTTATTTACATGCCGAGGTGGGAAAAAAAATACCTACATGCCTAAAGCCACATGATGACGATATTTCCATTCTCATTATTATGTCTAAGTTCCGCGGCGTATACCGATCTGATGACATCTAATAGCATATTTATGCTGTCCATAAAGTAAGGACACTTAGCGCTTCAATTTGTTACAAAGTACTGGACTAATTTTAGCAAGCATGGCCGTCGAGCGACCGCAATATGTCATAGAGCACAATGAGTATTGAGCTTCATGTCGAGTCGGCATATGGTTGCTCGTTGAAGCGAACAAGCCGCTTCAATAAAGTATTCTTCGTAAAAGGGTTGAAAGAGGCGTGCGCCATATTTCAGCGCGTAGGCTGCGTCTGCGCATAAATTGTTCACCGCGAATTAGCCTTAAGCAGGATATTTTGACAGTCGCTCGATGCGCTGACTAGTTTACACTCGCGCCGGGCGCCGAGTGGGCGAGATCTGCGCACGGGCAACTCGGGGCTTGTCTTTTAATCTAATATTCAAATTGGACTGATACCTGTCAATCTGATTCTTCAACTGATAACGATTTTTTTTATTATGAGAGGGAGGAAAACGAGTAAGCGGATTATCTCACTCAAGTATCAATTTAGAAAATAGACTTTAAGTACAAAATGCTCGGCTTTATTTGTACCATGTTGGGATGTATTTTATTTCTTTTACTAGCGGTTTTCCGCGACTTGTCTACAAAGAATTCGTTTATCACTATCCAACTTGAATTATGCAATTTTCCAGGATAAAAATTATTTATGCATCCCAATATAGACCCCTATCATAATATAGTCCAATTTCGCATTATCTGTATACTGATTACTTAATCCGCTGATACTGCATTAGGTATATTCTTCTTTCTTTGACATAATGACGGACGAACGGGTGGCCTAGTGGTTAGAGAACCTGACTACGAAGCCTGAGGTCCCGGGTTCGATTTTGAGTCTTGGTTTTAAGTACCTATGTTTATCCGTTGCCTTGTACCCCCTAACACAAGCTTTACTTACTTTGGGGCTAAGTCAATTGGTGTGCATTTTCCCGTGATATTTATTTCATTCAGAATATTTAAAATTACCGCATCCGTCCATCAAAATTTCAAAATGAAAATTCAGACCATCGATAAGATAAGACACGGACTTAATGATCCGAATTGTATAAATGAATAGTTTTTCGAAGGCCACGAAACAAACGAGCACGCGCCTCTCCCCTCAGGTGTTTGACGTCAGGCTGCGGCAAAGGATTATGTAAACCGGTGGGGTATCGGGTGTCGGCAACAGGTGTATCGCCGGTGCTAATAATTATTGTTGCGCATCGATTTAATCACACGCTTCGACGCACGGTAACTTTGACCTTCCGTATGGTTAATTACGAATGAGTCACACTCACACGCGAAATTTGATGCACCAATTTCGTAATTATAACGCTACTGAAAAGCGACGTCTATTTTTTTGCGTATTACATGAACTATGACTGACGTTTTAAGGGTGCAACGGTGTAAGTAAGGATGAGGACCATGAGCGATTTCTCTTTACATTGCGTGTTCTACCATGTAACTCTATGGTGCAAGCGTCTCGGCCGCGCAATGAATGAACAGAGAAAACGCTCGCTGCACCGCGAGTCGTGCGAAGTCGCGATCGGGGCGTTATTTCAGAGTCGTCCCAAATTCTCCATTGTTTATAGATTCTTTACGTTTGCCGGTTGCTAGAGAAAGTTTTGAACCTATCAATTCACTTTGTTTTTTCCTTCATATAAGTAATTTTGCAATCTTTATGTGTGGAGATTATTTCTGTCTTTCTCGTTGGTCTCTGCCTATCCCTTTGCTGGGAAGGAGGCCTGATTGTATTTATGTACGAGCTGCTGCCCGCGACTCCGTCTGCGAAGAATTCGTATATCGCTATTCGTATATGCAATTTTCCGGGATAAAAAGTATTCTTTATGTTAATCCGGATTATAAACTATCTGTGTGCCAAATTTCATCAGAATCCGTCAAACCGTTTTAGCGTGAAAGAGCAACAAACATCCATCCATCCATCCATCCTTACAAACTTTCGCTTTTATAATATTAGTAGGATGTATCTCGTTATTTTTAATTCAAACGATGACAGATGATTGATTAAAAAAACTGTCAAGTATCTCAAACATCGTTTTCCATTTTTAATTGATGTAATGGTACAAATAGCACAAGAAAGAAGATTAATGGGGCGAAAAGTGAATTGTTAAGCGTTTTGTGTTGTCTTTATAAGGTCTACACCTGACAAGTTATGCATAATGGTTTCGAAGATGACGACAAGCATCCATAACATTTAGGTACGATATAGGCCCTAGAGTCTATTTATTTGTATTTAAGTAAATGAGTTTTTTTATCTACATTAAAAGTCTCACTGTGTACAAGTTTAATTGTAAAGAACGTTGGTATTTGACACCTGCGTTAAGATATTTTTATGGAAAATCGAACTTTTGATTAAACCCTGCTCTATCTAATCTATGAAAGTTAAAGCTATGTGTCAAAATAGGAACAAAAATGAATGCTGTAGCCGTTATTGACCTTTCAGCTGAAAAGACAAATCAAAAAGATGATGCCATATTACTTTTATATTTATCTTATTAATTAAGGTTTTGTTAAAAAAACATTTTTAATACAAGCCTTTTTGCTGACTTTACTTTTTGCCTCTGCTTATCATCTAAGATCAAAGTACTAGTCAAGATAAGTCAAACGAGCCCAAACTCCATGCCCTGTAAACCGACTTGAGGCTGGTCCTAAGTCCTAACTCTAAATAAGTTTCCCACTACTGTTCTCTATAAGGAATGAATAATGCAACTGTTGCTGCTAGTAGCTTAAACAACTGTTTTGTCTGCATTGAAAACATTTTTTTACTAGAACTAATACTTGATATGAATGACGACGAGCGGTCTGCGGTGTTTCATTAATTTTCATAAGGCGAGTCGCACCTGGACTTAACGACGCATCTCCGATTTCAAGATATAATTAAATACCGCATAAATTAAATTCTACTTAATCATCGACTGTGACACAAATGTAGATGCGATAGAAACAGACCACCTGGCATTGGTTTGCACGTGACAAAAAGAAACTTGTCTTATACATTATTTTTAAAAACTTATTTTTTGCGTCGGATTTATTTTAGTGCACATGGATACCACTAATATCCGTGGAATAGAACGCGTGGTGTTTCTCTTAAAAAAAGAAAAAGATGTGACTTGGGAGCTTTGGGCGTCCAATCTTACAAACAAAACCAAACGCAAAAAGGGACACTGTTTTTTACTTTAATTTTCTGTGGGAAGGTATACCTTCTTATAATACCTATTTAATTAGGTAGGTACTACTGCCCCGCCTCACCTAAACTTTTCGTTACAATAGCGTCTGCTAGTTACAGCAAGGTGCTACGGCTAGGTACCGAAACGATTCCTTCTACTTCTATTTTATTTTACTAAAGTGAATATTTTTTTTAATTTCCTATCTCAATTCAATATTGTGAGAATTATCTCTGAATCATAACTACGAAAGACTGAAAACATATTAAGCCATCGCTTAATCTAATCATTAATGCAATGAGCAACTGCTTCAGTGCTACCTAATACCTTGTAAAATATCTAGAACTCGCCACTAAATATTTTCAGACACGTAATTGTGACAGTATATTCCAAAACACCTACTTTTGATATCGGTTTTATCTATTTTTTCAGCCCAATCTCACATGATAGTAAGTTCGTAGGAAGCTTACCCCCTCATTCATGAAATTCAAACCTGTTAATAGCTAAGGTTAGGTGGGGCGAGTCAGTGGCCTAGCGTGGGGGGAGGCAGGGGGGCATGCCCCCCGTTTTGTAAACGGAAGTGGGCGGTGACAAGCGCCACTTTTTTTTTCAATTGGAAATATAAAAATCCAATTTAAAAAATAGGGGGGCGAAATTCCGGTCGGCCCCGGGCAGCGAACGGCGGCTACGTCACCAAGGCAAGTGGAACTACAGGGAAAGTGATACATTAAGTAATTTGTAAATCAAAACCATAGTATAAAGTATAGTATAAGAGATGTAGTCTATTATGATTACTTCATGCAAAATGAAATTTCTAAATAACAGAAAACGACAGATAGTAAGTACGTTTTTATGGATGAGGGTAAATTTTAACTGATTCAGCCACACTCCTACCTTAAAGAATTTTGAATTATATCCGAGATTAATAGATCATATGTGTTCTAGGTAGCAAGTAAATATTTTGACACATGTTATTAATAAATAAGTTGCTGAACAGGTTTTTGTTTGCTTACACGTGGACAAAATGTACGCTGATATTTTGGTCGAATACTTAGATAGGTACAGATCTTTTATATATCTAGGTCAAAAATCAAGACAAGTCAAAAAATATAAGTGCCCGCAAGTGGTCTGATTTCTAGTCTGAATTGTGTTTAATTATAGCATTAATAGCATCCGACTTATATAGAGCAGATCTCTAAAACACCGGATACACCGTGTTTTTAAAGTGTACCGGAGGCTGCAATAGCTAAACGTTTCAATCAAAAAAATGGTTTTAAACTAATTTAGGCGTTTTTTCCAGTTGCATCCAAATTGACATTATAATCGTTTAAAAGATGAGTTTATTTAGTATAGACTTTTGAGAAGCGATAACGAAAGCCACCGTATTTGTAAAATCGTCGATCGATCTGCAAGAAACTACAAAAAAAGTTAAAACTTTTCAATCTGGGCAGATAATATAGGTAAAAACCTGAAAGACATCAGCTACTTCAAATGTGTCTAGAGCCAGTTATAAAAAGTGTTAACTACTAGACCCCTCCCCGCTAAAAAAACCAGGCAACACATATTTCAATAAAAATAATACCTTCAGAATAGGAGTTATTCTCAACATTGCTATTAATTGGCTATAATTCCGTACGAATTCTTATCAATTACTGTGATAAATAATACTGGAAATAATCTAAAGGATCGATGATTTTTGACAGATTGGATAGATGGCACCATACGCTACTATTGGCATATGCAAGCTATCAAATTATTTCACTGGGCCGGTCATGGTTGGTCATTTTTAGGGTTCCGTACCCAAAGGGTAAAAACGGGACCCTATTACTGAGACTTCACTGCCCGTCCGTCTGTCTGTCTGTCTGTATACTAGCACGTCTGTCCGTCTGTCACCAGGCTGTACACAGGCTCAGGGGCAGCAGGGGCTCCCATACAACAAAAGTGATTTTTTTGTTCGTTTTTGCTCGATATAACGGCAACTCAGAATATTTAGTTATATATTCACGTTAAAAATAAATAATTAAATTAAAATAAAACAATTATTTAAGGGGGGTTTCCTTACAACAAACGTGATTTTTTTCCGTTTTTATAGATAATGGTACGGAACCCCTTCGTGCGCGAGTCCGACTCGCACTTGACCGGTTTTTTTGTAATTGGATTTAACATGCTCTACACTGTAATCCATGAGATGCCGATTCGAATCCCGGTCAGAGCACCCGAAAAAAAAATCTTTAATATAATGATACAGTTAGAAAATAGAACATATTAACTGTATATTTTTTTAATATGATAGGAGGAAAACGAGTAGGGGCTCACCTAATAAAAAGAAATCTCCGCCACCCATTGATACCTTTAACATAAGTTGAGTTACGGGTGCGTTGCCGGCTCTTGAAGAAAAGAGTCAGCTCGTTTTTGTTGTTGTTGTTTTTGTTGCTGTTGTGGTTGTTGTTGTGTTTTATATATACCTACAATGACCTACATATTTTTCTCATTTAGATACAGAATTAAAACTCACGGTCTCTTTCGTGTATGGCGGTTTAAACCCGCACGACGCGTTGTCGCAAGGTTGGCGACGGTCGCCTTCCTACTCCTTTCACAACTACTGGCCCGCACTAGCAGAATATTCAACAGTAGCCTTTGCCCGCTGCTTTTCACGCGTAGATAAGTATACAATTATACTCTGTCTATTTAACAGAGTTAGTACTAGAAAACAGAGAATGCACGTAATTGGTCAGCGATAAGGACGATGCACCGGCACATACGTCCCACTGTAGGGCACATATTTAAATATTATTATACTTTAAATTACGTAATTATGATTAATAGATAAATAAACATGACATGTAATTATTTGAGGAGCCACGAGAAAAATCAAAAAATCACGAGAAATATTACGAATATTCCAACAAACGGCATTGTACTGAAAGTTTCGGGAATACAAAAAATATAAAGCATATTTATACATTTTTTCATTCGCCAGACCAAATATTGAAACAGTTATTCCACTCCAAAGATGTAGTCCCCGAAATGGCACTTATGAAGGTGTCCACTGCTGCTTCGAGTGACAGAAATCGCTGAACGCGTAGCTTATCTTTAATTTTAGGGTATGTATAGAAATCATTAAGGCTCCAAATCACGGCTGTATTGTGGATGGGTCATTAATTCGGCGTTATAATAGCCCAAATACTCATTTGTTTGATGAGCAGTGAAGTCGCTAGCGTTGTCGTGATGAGAATGATGCATCATCGGTTGGAGTTTTCTATTTTGAGTATATCAAAGATTTCAGGCAGACTATTTGTAGTATATCAGTCTGCATTAACCGTTTTGCGATCCTCAAGTGCAATAGTCGCAACTTGCCCTGATTTCGAGACAAAAGTGGCGACCATCTTTTTCGCCGTGCTTCGGGAGCGAACAATCTTGGTCGGTCGCAGTTCGTTTTCGAACACCCAAACTCGTGATTGGTTTTTATTTTCAAGTTCGTAAGCATGTATCCATGTTTCATCACCCAACACGATTTTAAATACTGCGTTGGAAGTTCCTGTGTTAAACCTTTCTAAATTTATAAGGCACCAATTGACCCAGGCCCCCTTTTGTTCATCAGAAAGTTGGTGTGGGACCCAACGGGAAAATAGCTTTCTCACGATCTGTTCTGTTTGCAAGATAGTTTGGATTTGACTCATTGCAATCCCTAAACATGACTGAATTTCACGATATGTGACATGACGATCTTTGTTGATCAGGTCCCGCACTGCATCGACATTTTCTTGAGTAACCCCAGATTTGGGCCGCCCTTCACGAAAATCATCACTGAGAATCACATGATCGCGGTAAAATTCGGAAAACCAGCGATACACAGTCGTCTTTCATGCAACTCCCTCCCCAAATGCATAATTCGTCCGATCAAGGCATTATTTTTGATATAAACCACTCTTAAAATCATAAAAATTCATGGGTCTTAAAATTTCTCGCGTTACTTCAATTTTGGCGGCAACAACTCCGTTTTAAAATAAACAATTACTAAAAATTGACAACTTTTTTTTTCAAACTGCCTGCTGTAATGAGTTGACAAGACCTCTATGGTTATAAAAAGGTTAAATTTGAAACACTATTGTACCATTAAATAATCGATTCCCGAAACTTTCAGTGCAGCCTAGTAAGCCGAGCCCGCCATTGACGTGCGATTGACTGACAGTTTCTTGTCCCTTTCATTTGCATAGTAAAGTGCAATAGAGAGAAAAAGCCTTGCTAACTCTGCTAAATAGACAGGGTATAGATCCGGCAGTTGAACAGTAATTCCGTGATTTCAGCGATTAAGATTTTGGGATTATACATGAATCCCGTAGGAATTATCCCTAGTGCCTACGAGTATGTGTTATTCCAGAGGTCCTGCTGTCTAAGGTGAAAATTTCATCCAAATCCGTCCAGCCGCCGTTTTAGCGTGAAGGAGTAAAATACACGCACACACAGAGAGATCCTCATACTAAACACACACACACACAGATGTACACACTTACAAACTTTTGCATATATAAAATAATATTGGTACGATGGGGCTTACTGAAAGTTTCTGAAACTGGCCACTTATAAAAAGAAAATTAAAAAAGCAATAATAGGATTTGAAAAAATAACTCTCTGGCAGTATATTACTTTTTAATTAACGACCGCTTTAGCCTAGTTGGTAGTGACCCTGCCTACGAAGCAATAGGTCCTGGGTTCAAATCCCGGTAAGGGCATTTATTTGTGTGATGAGCACGAATATTTGTTCCTGAGTTATGGATGTTTTCTATGTATTTAAGTATTTATTTATCTATATAAGTATGTTTATCGTCGTCTAGTACCCATAGTACAAGCTTTGCTTAGTTTGGGACTAGGTCAATTTGTGTTAGATTGTCCCCTAATATTTATTTATTTATTTAATTTACGAGACTGTCATTTGTTTTTTCATCGTGGTGTTGGATTGAAATTTGTGTGTCGCTGTTGCAATGAATTTAAGTCGTGAAAATTTTCGATCCATGATTTTTACGATTTCCGATGTGGATTAAGTCAGCAAGAGAGTTGTCAAAGACTTCTATTAGCATTTGGTGATGAAGCCCCATGTCGTAGCTCTGTCTATTCGTGGTTTAGTGAGTTTAGACGAGGACGTGACCATCTCCATGACGATGAACGTGAAGGCCGGCCAGCAACTGCGGTTACCGATATTCATATTAATACTGTACGACAACTAATTGAAACTGACAAAAAAATTACATGTCAGCAAATTCGTACTACCTTAGGAATTGGAATGAGCCAGGTCCAAAAGATATTGCATTTGCATCTGAAGGTTCGGAAACTTTGCACCCGATGGATACCGCATGATTTATCGGAAGACCAGAAACGACTGCGTGTAGAGTGGTGCCGCAAAATGATAAAAAAATTTGACGGAGTACAATCAATGGCTGTATATAACATCGTGACAGGTGACGAAACCTGGGTAAACTGCTTTGAACCGGAAAGAAAAAGTCAATCGGCTGAATGGGTCTTTCCTTTTGAAGACTTGCCGACGAAAGTAAAAAAGAGTCGAAGCACAGGTAAGAAAATGGTTGCTTCGTTTTTCGGCAAATCGGGACATTACACCACTGTGTCACTTGAAAACCAAAAGACAGTAACTGCAGATTGGTATGTGAATACGTACTTGCCCAAAGTGTTTGAAAAAATTCGTGAAAAGCGTCCCCGTAGCAAAATAGTCCTTCATCACGACAACGCGTCGGAACATTCCGCTAAAGCAACAAATGCGTATTTGGAGGCCTCAAATGTAGAATTAATGACTCATCCGCCATACAGCCCTGATCTTGCACCATGCGATTTCTTTTTGTTCCCAAAGATTAAAGATAAACTTAGAGGTTTACGGTTTACAAGTCCAGAAATGGCAGTGAATGCTTTCCACGAGGCCATCGAAGAAGTCCCTAAGGAAGACTGGACCCACTGCTTTTCACAATGGTTCCAGCGAATGCAAAAGTGTGTAAATAGGGAGAGTATATACTTTGAAAAACAATAAATGTGACATAAAGATAATACATAGTCTTATTTTTTAGAATCCAGAAACTTTCAGTATGACCTAAGTAGTAGGAAAACTAGGATAGGATTGCTTTTTTACAGACAAAATTAAGTGATAAAGGATTATTGTTAAAAACTGAACGTCACGTCTTCTACGAAGTTCAAAATTTATTGAAATTAGAACAGCTTATATTGTTTGGCAGTTGGTCAGTGAAATATTATTGGACTAAGTAAGTATGCGTAGTTTATTAAATATAAAAAGTAATAATATTTTTCAGTCCCATACAATAATGAGAGTCTTCTAATATCCTCAAAATAATAGCCATTTATCTTCATTTTAAGGAACTTAAGGAATTGTATATATATATATTTTTCCCGTTGCTAATATTTCAATTAAAAATGTGCAAAATCGTCAATAAGCAAATTTCGTATTTCGGGTAGTGAGAGGTCAAGAAAGCTATAAAAGTACGTTTCCTCGTATGCGGAACCAAGGCCGAGGAGCCCCGCCGCCTCTTGCCGGAGTTGTTATTATTGTAGACTTCATTGAGCGGTCGGCGCCTCCTTGTCGCAATTGCGACTGGTTCTTCTCGTTCTAAATGTCCATAATTCAACATATACATTTATTATGTTTATTTCCAGTGTTTCTTAATTAAAATGCAAGAAGGCGACGTTAAGGCCATATACATTGTCGAACCAATTAGTAGGAACCATAAAAATCACATAAATCATTCTCCTTCCTTATCTGGCGTTTTGGTTGACCGCCGACGTGATCTTTATACTCTTGTAATTTTCGGATGACTTATATTGAGACAGTTTTACGAGGTGTAGACAGTTTAAGTGGTACAAGATATCTGCTTCCAAGACAGCCTCACGAGCCGTATTGAAAAGGCAATGACATTAACGTACAAATATTTTCATATTTGGGCAATTTTCCCCTTCGTATTATGTTATTATTGAGTATTTTTGCACCCCCGACGCTTGTTATTGACAAGAAAGCATCCAGGAGAAAACAGTGGATGGGAGCCAACTTCCATACAAAAATATCACGTATAATTTATTATTCTACGAATGCCTCGGTCTCGGTAGTGAACGTATCGTACGGTTGCACCTCATAAAAAAATACTTAAAAAATATTTCGCGAACATGTCGTGTCGCGACGCCGTCCAGCTACGGATTTAGCCGTTGCATACTTTCCTCGTCCAGATAAAAAATAAATCCATCTGTCATTGTAGAATAGTTCAGTCTGAATACTGGCGATGAAGCATTCCTATTAAAATAGCTCGTCCAATAACGAAAGGACAAGGTCATCTCAATGATAATTTTGCACAATTGAACAGGTTTAAATGAGAAGCAACTACTATAGCATATTGGGTAGGTATTAATTAACTCGATTTGTCTGGCGCGCCGCTGCACGCTGCCGCGCGGCCGGCCGCGACCTACGACACAAAATCGGCCTACATCAACTTGAGACAGAAACTCGTTACCTAGCCATTACGAACAACTTCGCTAACCGATGTTAAATGAAGCCTCCATATCCTATTTTACGTCAGCCGGTATAAACCTTGTCCTTAATAGTTGAGCTGTTCCAGTATGATCCTATTAAGATCTCAAGGTTCAAGATTGAAATAGAAGGGATGAGACGTTGGTTAAATTACTATGTACACCTCTTGTGTGACACCCAACAATCTATTTTAATAGTATCTCTAACAAAGTTATCAATTAAAGGACAGGAATGCAAATTTAATTGCGACGGGGTCGCTGCCCGTATGGTTAGCGACGAGCTGATCTGGGTTCCATTTAACCCCAAGGAATGATAATATCGAGCATTAGATAAAGAATGACTTTATGATTTACGTCCGAAATCCAGATTTAAGTTCAATGTCAGTATAAACTTTTAACTAGGATTATTTTTGGAGGTTCCAGCCAGCCATTCGCGGAGGTTGAATTAAGTAAATAATCTTCACTACAATGACAGTACCTAAATACAACTTTGAATGCAAGGGGGCCATGAGTAAAAAAAAAAAATAAAAAAAAAAATATTAGGGGACAATCTCACACAAATCGACCTAGTCCCAAACTAAGCAAAGCTTGTACTATGGGTACTAGACGACGATAGACATACTTATATAGATAAATAAATACTTAAATACATAGAAAACATCCATAACTCAGGAACAAATATTCGTGCTCATCACACAAATAAATGCCCTTACCGGGATTTGAACCCAGGACCTCTTGCTTCGTAGGCAGGGCCACTACCAACTAGGCTAAAGCGGTCGTTAAATAGCGGTAGTATATTGATTACTTTAACCCTTCATTTGATAATGTAACCCCACAAGGCACATTATTTAATAATTACTTACCACCTTTCATATTTTTTTAAATGTAGAATTTTTAGGAATCCTAATTAAAGACAGGGTTTGAATTACGATTTTATTGAAATTTTGCCAAATTAAGGGTTAAAATTAAAATTAAATTAATTTAAAAGAAAAAGTTACAGTTTTCAACATTCATTCATTTACGTGCGAGTTTTCATACCTAAGTTATAGGGTATGACTATTACTTCTGTCCACGACAAAGTGAATCCTCCTTTATAAAATAACACAGTAATATTGCCGCAATTAACGTGTAACGAGCACTTACACGCATTGCATGCGGAGGAGATAGCCTAACCAGCTTTACTTCAACATATTATATTAATGTAAATTGAGTTTTACCTAATCGGTTTCTTTAAAAGGAGAAGGTACCTTTAAGTACTTATTCTGATTCTTTCTATTAAGCCAAATGAAGTTTTAAAAAAAACACTAGTCGTCAGTAATTATTTCTTGATAAATTCCACCTATAATTAGATTTAATGATCAATATAAAGTCTCATTTAGCCCTTTCATTTAATATCGATTGCAATTGGCATTGATGTCTTTTTTACAATGTGGTCTAATTCCAAAACCATTTCGAGGAATAGGTTTCCTAAATCATTTTATAACATTGTAGTAAAAAAATATTAAATGATCGTGTGTATTTTTGCAAAATAATGTTTAACCTTTGTTTGACCTTTCTAGTGGGCATTAACTTTGAAATTCTTTGCAACAAGAAAAAAAAAAGCCGTCCGGTTAGTTTATCTATACTATTCTCTGTCACTTCGACGTATTTATCATCTGTCAGTTTAAGGATACTATTTTGAAAAACATTCTTCGCGTTTTTCATATTTTAATAATGGATTTATACATGAAGTGTTTCATTCCTACTTGTGGAAATGATTCTCAAACAAATAATTGTTCGCATTAGAAAAAATTTACGAGAGAAGTGGTGCCGCGAAGTTAGTTCAAAATTTACACGATGTACTTATTGTTGCGAGGGTCATTTTAAATTAATGTAAGTATGGATTAAATCTGACAAAGAACTTTCAAGGGAACACTCCTGACCATTTTATATTATACGTACAAAAAATACTATAGCCGTAAATCGTTTTTTGTACCTATTCTCTTGGAAGAATCGGCAACTTTAGTGTTATTGTTATTGTAATGTAAAGTGACATTGTCAAATGACAACTAACCATCGATTGACACATTTTTTGTCATTATGTCTGTGGTTTATACACAGATTCAGCAGAGGCATGTAATTTACGAGAAGTCGTATCTCAAATTATCAATAAATTATAAAAAATTATTACAGTGATGAATTGCTGAAATATTCAAATTAGTTTCTTAAAATGCTCTATATTTTCGATAAAAAAAATAAAAATTAATTAACAATCCTAATTGACAACGTTTCATATTTCTAAGACTATAATTTGATTCGTTCTCTGTATACTGTTTGGAAATAGAAAGACGCTGATAGTTTTAAATTTTCACTAGATTATTAATACATTTTTTAAAGATGTGCTTATTCTAAAAGAGCGTAACGATAGAATAGATCCATTACTTTTGTCTAGTCTCTATTAAAAAAAGTGATGACGTAAATTTGACGTTAAGGTTGTTAACAAATTTAAAATTATGACAGCTCTTTTTTCT
This sequence comes from Archips xylosteana, assembly GCA_947563465.1. Lineage (NCBI taxonomy): Eukaryota > Metazoa > Arthropoda > Insecta > Lepidoptera > Tortricidae > Archips > Archips xylosteana. The sequence goes on from OX387355.1 coordinate 13,115,726, forward strand.
AGTGAAAAGGGTAAAGGAAACATATCTATTCTGTGGCAATATTTGTAAGTACATATATGTTTTTTAAATTTGTTGTATTTTTTAAATATGGAGATATAAATTATAATAAATATTTTTCCGTGTTCAGGAGGCGAAACTCTTTCGATTCCTGTAGTAATTTTCAGGTGTTAAAAAAATTAAAGGTTATCAATTAAGATACGAATAGAAATATTTCAAAGAATTGTCATCTAACCTGCCAATTTGAACTCCGAATAAAGTCATTAGTCTTATGTTATTAATTTTAGTATGCGTTACAGGTAGGCGCCCCAGGATAGTGGTAGGTGTAGGAACCATAGTCATTAAACTATCTACATAGTAAAACTCATTGACTCAGATACTGTTGTAGTATAACACCATTAAATTATAAACTTAAGTTAAATTATAAATTTAAGAACGTAATGATGCCACATGGTGACATGTTGTGTACACAACGCATTTAGATAATCCCGAATTTCCAGACAAGACGATGAACTCCAATAAAAACAATATTTGGGTGTGCTCCCAATGGGGAGCACGCGGCGGCGCTATCTCTACATATACACGCACAGCCGTACAGCGTCCGGGTGTCACCGGCGCGCGCGCCTCTCCCGGCGTGTGTTGACTTTTCACGAGGTTTTTCAGCGCGGTTTGATAGGGCGCGACGGACCGCGCCGCGACGAGCGTGGGCATGGCCCCGTTTCCTGGGCTAAATATAAATTCACTTGATCATTTAATTATGTGGAGATTAATGGGTGAGCTGAGATGCCAACTTCGCGTTAATAAAGTGTACAATATGGCGTGAAACGTTTACTATAAAGACGAGGGACGCGACGCGTAGTGGTTCATTGTTTATGTTCTCGGTTTGGCGGGTCGGCTGCCGTGTGACGCAACACGCCTGAACCTCGCCATAATACACTTCATAACACCGAGGGACAGATGCAACGGTGGGTTAATATAATACTAGAAGGACGGCTGCGCCGGAGTAATGGTTCGCCATTCAACGCAGCGACGCTATCAGACTCTCAGACACCCAATCATGTACCTCAGATTGAGTATACCTTATTATTATGGTATTAATCGTAACTGAACCCACAAAACGAGTACTATTTAAAATTAAGTTGCAATAAAAACACTACCGCATCAAGTTGCTCATAAATACAACAAAGACAGAAAAATTATAAATGACCTGTTTTTTATTAATCAAATATATGATAAACTTGTGTGCTGCCTATAAAGAACATGATATTACATTAATCCGTTCTGGGTTAAGCTTTAATCCTTATTTATGCTATGTAAGTATGCATAGCAGGATCATAACAGGCAGACAGACCCAAACACCAGATCCGGTATGCCATATTATTGGCGCCAGCATTTATATCAGAGAGGTATTCGCATTTAAACCTTCAGAAACGCAGCACAGGTAGTAAAAATATATCGACTGTCATAAAACAAAACATTAAGGTGTTTTTCCACCGGATGCTCGTGATAATACTATATTTCGCAAGTACCTAATATACATTTTTATCTAGCACTTGTAGTAAGACTTGTAAAATATTTTCGATTTACCTTTTAAATCTTACTGAGGATTATTTTCAGGGTTAGCTGTGTTTTAATGACAAAAAAACCTAAGAAACCGCTATTTGTGCAGATTTAAAACCGTTGTTCTTTGGGTTAGCGACGCCGACAGTACGTGAGCGCCGCAAGCGCCGGTCGGGACGCCACCCGCACGACCACGGCCGAAGGTCGCCGAGTCCTCGGTCATACTACGCCACCACTATTTACTTTTATTGATCAATGATTATCGCAACGGAAAAACTCGTACTAAAACATTCAAGGGTACCGCAATTTAGATATTTGCACACATAAAAATAGATTAGGTACGTCGTATACTTTACAGAAAATTGACAGTTAATAGGTGCGTTGATATTAAATGAGATAGCGGCAAGAGATTGTGAATATAGTAAGCAATACATTCACAAATTAGTTACGAAATCAATGAATTATCTTATTATGATAAAGCTTCTCGGAATATTATCTTTTTAATGATATTATACGGACTTTTTTCAGTTACTAGGAAAGTCAAGTCTGCAAGTAAACTTACACAAGTGTGAGCTTCAAAAGGAACTACACTTGACTTTATTTATGATCACGCTTTTATAGTTTACTGTTTCCCATTTTCAATATTCATCAAGCAAGATTCTGCATTTGGTTTGCCATTTGGCAATTACAATTACGATACTCATTAATTCAGAAACAATAGTACCTGGGCGGCCGAGCTCCGCTCGGTCTGAAACTCGGTGCCAAGCGTTTTCCCAGAGATAAGACCAAGCTAGATCAATTTTTCATCCCCGAAAACCACCACATACCAAATTTCATCGAAATCGTTGGAGCCGTTTCTTAGATTCTGATATATATATATATAACCGTAATTATATACAGTCAAAACCGTTTATAACGACATTCAAGGGACAGCAATATTTGGTCGTTAAACGCGGTTGGCCGTTGTAACCAGTGTTACTTTGGTAAGTACTTTGGTTTGGTTTGGTTTGGTGTTATATATATATATATATATACAAGAATTGCTCGTTGAAAGGTATTAGATAGATAGATTATTATTGACTGTGTTGAATACATGGCTCACTCATTTGTCCACATGTTTGTTGTTTGTTCGAAACATGTCGGGCATAACTCTACTACAAATACGAAATTGAGTCATGGAATTTCATATCAAAGGTTATTGACAAGCCCAGTCGTAACAGTGAAATCTGTGAAAAAAGTACCGAACTTCGAAGTTCCGAAGATTGAATGAGCCCATTATTGTGAGAGCCACGACTTTTGAAATGCGAGTTCTTAACTCAGACGCCGCCATGCAATCTTCTTAAAGAGCAACATTAATTTACCAGAGTTGGTGGCGGAGACGCGGCGGCGCGGGCGCAGCGAGATGCTAAAAGCATTATTTATACATGTTTACTTGGTGACAGAGCTCCTCTCTGCGCCTCTGGCCGTCCTAATTAAAATTTAAATTTGGAATACGACTTGAGGTAGTTTATCCCTAAAATATAGGCAGATATAACAAGTGACATATTTTATTATGATGAAGTGTCAGTAAACCGGGATTCGGAATTGTCTTCCTGAAAAGCAGCGTGTGTGCATATGGAAGACGTCATTTGCGACAAGCCGGATACCTACCTACATAGAAAAAGTCAGAATTAATAACCGTCGGGGAGAAACGTTCTCGAGTGGCGACCACGAACCAGAAAGCGAAGGAGTTGGCTGGCAGTCGTCGCATTAGATAAACTGACGAAATCGCGCGAGTTGCGGCCAACCGGTGGAAGCAGGTGGCGAGTTAAAAGAGAAGTCCTTTGTTTAACAGTAAGTTCCTTCTGGCTGAACGTTGATGATGATTATAAAGTTAAGTCTAAAAAACTCTTTGCTGCACAATTTTGTAAGGCAACACTCAACTACCTATAGGCGCTTGTACAGATGAATTTATATCTTTACAATACATATCTGGTAACAAGAATTTGTATATCATATCAAATCAAATGCTTATACATATATATTATTCCATAATGGAGAGAATGACATATACATAATTAAAGAAATCCAAAACGACAGCAAACAATATTGTTGTTAATTATATGTTAAGTTCTGGTACATATTGTAATTCATTCAACAATACCTCATTCATTTTAAAACGTGTTCATCAATTTGGCACCCACAATGCGCATTTAAACAGTGGCGGCAGACGGTTATAAAATAAACTCATTGAGCACTAACAAAGATAGATAAGATCAGAATGGCAATAAGTATTGTGTCGTGCCGCACCCTTGATTGTCTGTTGTATCAATGTGTACAAGCTTCATTAATTTCCCCTTATTCATGCGTTAGTGATGAAGATGATGACTATTCGACGATGACTAAGTACAGCCAAGAAGTATAATAAATGATTGATTCAGGCATTACTTTGCGGAGATCTTTTTACTTTCACCTTGCTACTCCGCAACCACCGCTTACAATTTACTGTCAATTAATTTAAATGGAAAAATTAACCGTTTTGTTTTTGTTTGAATTAATTTTGATGAAATTAAATTGTGCTGAAAAATACTTTTCACGACACTGCTCGAAAATGTGGCCATAGATAACCTAAATCCAGTACACAAAACTGCCTATATATGTACATTTAACAGCTGATTCATTTATGGCGCGCAAACACGACAACAATGTTACACTAATCGAAAACAGGTCGTATCAGTATATGTATTTCATAATACGATACGACTTTTTCAAAGATAATTTCTGAATTTCATTCCCGGCGTGCTGAAACGACCAATCAAAAGTAATCGTCTGCTGCATGTGAAATTCAATTGGCCAATGAGAATGCGTCATTCATAACTTTAATGAGGTGTTTTTTTTTCTTAAACGCATAATATGCACAAAATGCTTTAATTTTTTTAAGTATGAAAAACGCCACAGCATTAAACTTTTTAAGCGCTGCAAGGTTAAGGTTTTTATTTTTTAATTATGTGGTTTTTGATACTGGCCACTAGGCCGGTAAGGCGACCGGCGACGCGTCGTGACGGCGACTAAATCAAACATAGTTCGAGTTATGTGAGCGGCCGTAGCGGCCGCAACGGCCGCTCACATTAACTCTAACTATGTTTGATTAAGTTCCCGACCGACTGAAATGACGCAGAACACTAAAATCAGCTTTCCAGGGAAAAACATCACAATGAGTTTTAACAAATGCCCCCATGCAAACATTAACATAATTTTTAATTAAATATTTATTTTTATTATAAGAAACGTTTTTTATTTCCTCGCATTAGTCGTGAAAAGCACAATGTTTAGTCTCGGCCAAAAGTGCAATAGATGGACTCGTACTTTCGAGGGCCTCCGCTACGCGTCGGCCCTCAAACAAACTCGTCCATCTATTGCTTACTTTCCAGCCTCTACAACAATGTTATTATATAACCAAATATCTTTTCGTCATAAATTATTATTCCTGAATTAAATTAATCATTAATTGATCATTATTTCTTTCGGCCTGTATCAATTTTGTAAATTTTCCATGGGACATGATTCCATTTTCGACATTATTCTGGATGGACGACTATCCCTAATGGCCTAAATAAATAATACTGCCTAATACTACTTAATATTGCAATTTTTCTGATTAGATGTATAATTTCGAGTGGGAGATTTCCCATTCGTACTTAAAGACGGTAAATCCCGCTTGCGCTAGTTTTGGTTGTTCAGTAACAAGGTAAAGAGTTATAATTAATTTAGTTCAATGATATGGAAATCAGCCACGCTAATCTGTGACTATTTTGCAAGAGAAACCTTGGAATTATCGCATAAGATGAGTAGGTAGGTATTCAACCCTAAGCGTGTCTCATATTAAAGTTCATGACTACACTTATTTTCTGGCATAAACCAGACAGTCATATTTGTAACTTTACCCATAAGTAATAAGGCAAAATGAACTGGACTTTCTTTACAGAAGGAATCAATCCTGTAATCTCAATGAATTACAATATTTTTACCTTGCTTCTTCACTACCGAAAGCGGCAGCGGTGCCAAAAGTGGTAGAGGAAAGGCAAGGTAATATGTAATATTGTAGTGTGTGTGTGTGTGTGTATAATGTGGATAAAAAAATCAAGATTACAAAAGCTCAAAATCATCTGACCTACTTACTAAAAGCAGCACGCTTGAGGAACTACTCCTTTTCATCTTAAATTGCTGATTTTTTTTATATTGACGTATACCATTCAGTGGTATTGCTTACTCTATATATTATTCAGTGTTAACTCAGACGATTTCCGAAAAGTTTATTGAAGGTGTGCCCCAAGCTTGAGTAATGGTCGCAGAGGGCGAACGGGCCTGCGCCCGCGTCGGTGACGCTCCGGGATTTGAATACAATGCTGCGATAGCTCAGGGCCGCCCGCATGCGTGCATGCATAATCCTTGCGTTTATATCAAATCTGCCACATTCCCTGTATGACGGCTAGGTATGGGATCGACGAATCAAACAGACACAGGTTCTGCCTACACGTGCAATTAATGCGATGAAGCGTCTACAGCTTTGTTTTAAAAAATCATCTCATTCATATGAATGAACCCATGCAGATGAATGTAAATTGACGCAGAAATATCTACAATACAATGACAACATTTGTCAATTTAATGAGTACCTATACTTTTTTATCTTTACAAAGTTGGCTAAGCAAAACTTTGCCCAGTTTTCAAAACTATTCTTAGCAAATGTGATGTGTCAACTAAGTTTACTATTCAGTATTCTAACTTAACGAACCTAACTCAACTTGTAATCTATAAATTATCTCACGCTCATACAAACTACTGATCTTAATCTAGCAATTTGGAAATTAACGTTATCAACACCAAGATAACGAGACAACGTTTTGGAGTTTCGCATGCCTACAAGCAGTTTACTCATGGTCGGAGAAACCACCCGTATTAACTAATGGAAATATCAACTAAAAGAGGCGGGAACATAACTCAGCGGAAGATAAACTTAGTTGCGAATAATTTGAAATGAATCAACGCCCTCGCCGGCTGCGCTAGACTGCAGACGCCCACGCCGCTGCTCGCCTCCTACCTCCAGGAACACGTATCTTCATTCAAGGTAAGTAAACTGATATAATTTAATCGCCTCGACAACTGCAATAAAGCAGTCGTGACTAAGTGGCTGGCGACAAAAAGCTACACCAGCGAGAACATCATCTCACAGCTCATAAATTGCAAATCATCGGACCTTAAATTGTTTTCGTAGCATAGATCACGCAATAGTACATATCTCGAATTTATTACCGGTCGTCCTCGGTGGAGGAAGAATACTGAGGGCAAAAAATATGTAGACAATGGAAAGAGGCGAATGGATCCGTGATGTCCTCGGCTCAGCACTTCGGCTCGACTGATGCCTATTTGGGATGAGAAGACGCCGTATTTGGAAGGCTGCGCCGAGCCGCGATCGATATCGGCGCAAGCGCCGCTGCGTTGACGCCGTCTTTCACTCTCGGACCACTTTTTTTCATAGTTCATCAACAACCGACAGTGACTCGAAGGGACCAATTTAACACTATAAATTTTATGCACGTTAAGTATTTCGAACATCCCGCTGTTTAATTACTTCCTTGGCTGTTGGATAAACCGTTTCTACTGCCTATATTCTTTACGGACTGTTATTTTGTATTTTGCATGTTTTTAACGTTAACGCAATTGTATAAATCGCATCATTAAGTATAATAAAATACTTGCACCGATCAAACGAATTACTGCAATCCAGGTATTAAAGGTTTTAAGGTTTAGGTACACCTTGCTTACGTAGGTACATAAGTTTTTTTGTGTTTTTAACTGTCTGAAATTTTTGTTTTGATAGACCAATGATATATTTTCTAAGTCAACACACATACACTACACTTTTACTTAGGTATGTACTCAATACAGTACTCAAGCCTCTTCCCCCCGGATTGCCGAAGTGTGTTGACGTGCCGACTGTGTCGTATTGTTTTCATTTAATAAAAACAAGTTTTCTAATAGTTTAATTCTGTAAGAAAAATAGGGGCGCAGAAATCGGTAGTAGGCAATCATTTAGTTCTACATACCAGTTACGGCAATAAAGTGCTCCGTTGTTCTCCTGCTGCCCTGGTACTTTGTGTAAACAAACATTATTTACCTGTTTCTCCAGCCTGCCATTGGCTAACGTGCTGCAGTGTTCTTTTTGAAGTGGTGTGCGTGTGCGTTGCGATTTGTGGATGCTGCGTTGTCTCGCTCTAACTTGTTTTCTGCTTCTCGCTCGCGTGCACTGCGCAGACTAGTGGACAAACTCATTATCTCCTGGTATCATGGCAAGCCCGCTAGAGAGATCACGTTCGGAGTCGGACATGACTACTCCAACCAGTTATATTACAACGAGACCGAAAAGAAAGCGAGAAGATGATTTATCTCAATTTAAAGACGACATTATGTCTATGATTTCCACCATGTTTTCTAATCAGCTCGCTGAGATCAAGAAAAACACACGGATGCTTGATGAGATTAAACAAACAAACACGAATATAGAAGATTCAATTTCGTTTCTTTCATCCCAGTATGAAGTTTACAAGAGTAAAATTGAGGCACTTGAAGCGCAGAGAGCTGAGGATGTAAATCACATACTTTTCGTCGAGAATAAATTGGAAGACATGCTTCGTGATAGTCGGAAGTGCAACATTGAAATTAAAAATGTTCCATTACAAAAAGGTGAGTCTAAAGACGACCTAATCAACATGATTTCCCAGCTGGGCACTGTTATATCTTGCCCTATTGAAAAACAAATGATCAGGGACATTTACAGAACTAAGAATAAAAAAGTAAACTCTAAAACTTCATCTCTAATACTCGAGACAACCTCCACTCTTTTGCGAAACGATGTTCTCAGACTGTCTAAGGCCTTTAACTTAAAGAACGCACGGAGCCTTAGTGCTAAGCACCTCGGAATTAAAAACGACCCGGACATTTCAATATTTATCGCCGAACAGTTAACACCAAGGGCTGCTAGACTTCACTTTTTGGCTCGAGAGCTAAAAAAAGCGAACATATTTAAGCATTGCTGGACAAGTTACGGCAGAGTTTATCTCAGGAAGGATGACAACACGAAGGTTCTAGAAATTTCTAATGAAGCCCAACTGGATCGCATCCGTAAGATAGGCTGACTGTTGCTGTGCTGCTCTTTTATGATCTCTTTAATCTCATGTGCTCCTGGTCAATATGACAAATTTCTGGTATTGTGGTATTGCCTAACCTTTCTATTACTGCGTATGTTGTTGGTATTTTTTCTAAGTTTTTCTTCGATAAAATCGTATAATTTTTGTACTTTAACACCTTTTAATATAACTCAATTTACAATTGTTTTGTGGTCCGATTCTCAACTAATTAACCTACACTGTTTATGTTCCCCTAGTACCGAAGCCGATATAACTTGTTTATTAGCCGTGTCTAATGTTGCTACTTTTCTTACTATGTTTTTTGTATCAAACTCTGTTATTTTATGTGCCCCCAGTAGATTGAAACCGCTCTGCTCCCTGGAATACAATAATGTCAATCAATAATTATGTTATCAATATTATCACCCTTCTTTCAGTAGTAATCTCTCGTGAATCATGCGTTCCTGGTGACTTAACTCTTGCGGTCACACTTGCACGACATTATTTCTTCTATCTAGTCTGCTACATGTTGTTGAAGTGTACACGTTGTCTATGGGTTCCTAGTAGCGCGTTTCTATTGCACGAATTTTTTGTTATCGATTTGGGATGTCTGATTGTGAACCTTGTTTCTAGTTTGTCTCTATGCTCTCCTGGTACTTTTTACCTGGTTACACCTCACAATAAACAGCTAATAAATGCGCTTAACAACAAATATATACAAACACTAGCTGTTGTCCGTGACTCCGTTTGCAATGAATTAGTTTATCGCTTTCCCGCGGGTTTTACGCTATTTTCTGAGATAAAAATTATCTTTTGTCCTTCCCAGGGTCTCGAACTATCTCCATACCAAATTTTATCTAAATCGGTTTGGCTGTTTGAGCGTGGTGAGGTTACAGACAGACGGACAGACAGACACACTTTCGCATTTATAATATTAGTATGGATACATAAACAAATGGTCCTATACTTGCGCACGTATCTACTTACTTTCAAAACACTTTTTAGTTGTGCCGTATATCGAAAGCAAATTAAGCGACTTATTAACTGGGTCATGAACTCACTGATGCATCTATTGTTATATCTCATTTTTACTATGGATAAATTTTCGCTTATGATAATACTTATAACTTTCGTTAAGCCCTTCTCCTTTATGTCTCAGTATGTCAAATAATTTATCCATTATTGAAGATATTGATGGTTCGGACTTTACAGAGTCTATTGTGTGCGATCCCCAGGATATTGGTAAACATGTTCCCAGTCTGTTAAACGGCTTTTCGGTGGTATCACAGAACATTCGGAGTATTTACACAAATTTCTCTAACCTACAGGTAGCTCTTTCTCAACTAGAGTTCGTCCCCGATATAATAATATTAACCGAATGTTGGATTAACCACGCGAAACCAATTCCAGCCCTGACAAACTATGTAGCTAAATGTACTTTAAATAACCTAAACCAGAATGATGGAGTGGTTGTTTATACTAGGAACTGTCTGAATGCTAACATTGAAGAGGTTATTTTAGGGCATGCCTCATGCATTCAGGTCGACCTGGTGAATACTACCATTTTAGGAATTTACCGTTCTCCTTCAAATCCTAACGCTTCAACTTTCATTAACTCGTTAAATAGCCACTTAGAAACCTTAAAATCAAATAAATCCGTTATAATATCAGGTGACATTAACATTAATTTGATACCTCGTTTTTCTGAACAACATAATGATGTTTCTAATAGAGAAAGTTACCTAAATATGCTCAGTGTGCATGGAATTCTTCCTGGTCTCCTGAAACCTACTAGGCTTGGTAACTGTATTGATCACATTATGCTAAATATAAAAAAGAAATCCACTAAAATATACACAGCTGTCCTTAATACGTCAATTACAGATCATAACACTACAGTCTTACTTTTATTTAACCATGTTAATACAACAATTTCCAGTCCGGTCGAAAAAATTAACTTTAAAGAGGCTGTAACTTCTCTCTCGGAGATGAATTTGGAAAATCTTTTATCTTCTAATGATCCCAACTTTGTAGTGGAGCAACTATTAATTTGTCTTGGGAATGCTATTAATAACAGTAAAGTTTCAAAACCTACACCGAGTAATCGTAGAATTATAAAACCTTGGATCACCCCCGGTTTATTACGATGTATCAGAAATAGGAACAGGATGCAGCTACGTCTGCGAAATGACCCAGATAATATTGTTCTTCAGACAACCTTCAAGAGATATCGTAATTTCACTAACAATTTAATTACTAAACTAAAGCGTAACTTTGAGCGGGAAATGCTTGAGAGGAATACTGGAAATGCTAAAGCCCTGTGGTCCTCTATTAAAAAAATCACTAACTATAAACCGCCAAAGACTAATGATGTTCACCTGCTCAACTGTAAGTCTTCTCCCAGTGAGTCTATTGATTTCACAAACGACTTCTTTTCAAATATAGGTAAGAATCTAGCATCACAAATATCTAACAATCACAGAACTAACCAGGCTTATCATTCTGTATCTGCTAACAGAGCAGTTTCCTCATTTGCACTTGTTGACACGGATTCTGAGGAGGTGTCTAGGGTCATAATGTCCTTAAAGACAGACAGTGCACCGGGCTATGACGGTATACCCACCAAACTCCTGAAGCTTTGCCCTAACCTAATTGCCCCAATCATTAGTCACCTGGCAAATCTTTGCTTCACACAAGGAATTTTCCCATCAGCTTTGAAAAAATCTCTTGTTACACCTATTTTTAAGGGTGGGGTTAAAACTGAACCAGATAGCTATAGACCAATCTCTGTGTTGACAGCCATTTCTAAAATTATCGAAAAGCTGATCAATATTAGGCTTAAAAGTTACCTAAATAAATATAACCTACTTTCTAAATCACAATTTGGTTTTAGACAGGGCTTGTCAACGGAGGATGCTGTGCTGAACTTGTCACAACTTGTAAGTAAAGAGGTCGATGGGGGTAATAAATGTGCTGCCGTTTTTCTTGACCTAAAAAAAGCGTTCGATACTGTGTCTCTTCCGTTGTTACTATACAAGCTGGAACACCTGATGGGAATCAGGGGTAAACCGCTTGAACTTTTTCGTGACTACCTACAGAATCGGAGCCAAAGAGTTAAGATTAAAGACTATCTCAGCGCAGAGAGTGATATCTCTTTTGGTGTACCGCAGGGAAGCGTTCTTGGCCCGACTCTCTTTCTTATCTACATCAATGACCTCGCTGACGTTTGTTGTTCTGAGGGAGAGGTAATTTTATACGCTGATGACACTGTGGCACTTTTTTGTGGAAAGAGTTGGGATATAGTGTTTGCTGTAGCTGAAAGGGGATTGTCTAACATTAGTTCATGGCTTACCTCTAACTTACTGACTCTCAATGCTGCCAAGTCTAATTTCATTTGTTTCTCTAAAAACAGTGCTGGTCAACCCCCTGAATCATATAAACTCAAAATTCACAATTGTAACTGTCCTCGTGGCAGTGCAACTTGTTATTGTACACAGTTAGAGCGAGTGAGCTCTACTAAATACCTGGGTGTAATTTTTGACCAGAGACTTTCTTGGCACCCGCACATTGACTTCATTAAAAACCGTGTCCGCAAGTTGATGTGGATCTTCAAAACACTCAGACATGTCACCTCTCCTTCTCTGTTGACCAGGATTTACATTGCACTAGCGCAGTCCGTTATGACTTATTGTATTCCAGCCTGGGGCGGAGCTAACAAGACTAAATTCTTGGAAGTGGAAAGGGCTCAAAGATGCCTTCTGAAAATAATGTTCTTTAAATCTTACAGGTATCCTACAACAGAACTTTATAACCACTGTGATCTCCTTAGTATGCGAAAACTTTACATATTATCAGTTGTATTAAAATTGCACAAAAATCTATTTTTTTACCCATCGTATAATAATCAAAGGAGAATGAAAAATGTAGCTCCTTTTCCTCCCTCTAAATCCGCTTTTGCTAGAAGACAGTATGATATGCTATCTGCTTCACTTTATAATAACATGAATAAAAAACTTAACTTCTATCCGCTGAAATTTCATGACTGTAAGACTGCTGTAGCAAACTGGCTCAAACAGCTGAACTACTATGAGACAGAAGACCTTATTTCACCTTAGATTGTTTTATATCATGGTTCTGTATATTGCTATTAGGTACAGTTAAGTGTTAAGCATGTTTCTATTAGATTTGTTTTAATAACATGTTCTGCTTCTTGAAATCACATATTATTACTTGTATTGTATTGTGAATCTCTTGAGACATTCAATTTCTGTTATTGTTGTAAATGCATTGAGATGTTCCTTTGTTGGCTTGATCAGGGTTATCATGGTTTGTACACTGGTGCTCTCTCGAACATGCAGATGTAAAGCAACACCAAAAATTTACTGGACTCTTTACAGTCACACGAGCACTGACACACTTGACATGCACGCTCATACGCACGCACGTATGCGCACACTTTCACACACAAATTCACTCACGTTCATGCACTCTCACGCACTCACATACATACACTCATACACACTCACACACGCACACACACACACACACACACACACACACACTTTATTTAGGTTTAAGTCTTTTTTTTTTTTTTTTTTTTTTTTTTTAGTTATAGTCTTAGTAATAATTTTTTTCTTGGAAGAGCGAGGCCTCCTAACACAAGTTCCAACTTAATGGGAGGCCTCAACCTTTTATGTAAAACTTCTGTTAAATGCAAATAAAGTTTATTTTATTTATTTTTATTTATTTTTAAGTATACAATACATAAAACTGACAAATATATTTATTGTGCAACATTGTGTTAACAGACAACAAGATAAACAGATGTGTATAGGCGTACTCATGAAATCGTATCATAATCAAAATCAATACGTAGGTACGTTTATTTTTTTTTTGCTTTTGCCCGCGACTCCATCCGCACGGAATTAGTAATTTGGGCAGCTTATTTTTTTTATCCAATTTGCTTTTTCATCAATTATGGCTCTCCTTAGTTCCTCGATATAAAAAAATACCCCCCCGCACCCCCCCCCCCTCACCTACCCCCCACCGAACCCCCCCCCCCCGCACACCCGCGTTCACATTCACCACCGACCACCGTACCTACTCCCAAGTCACTACTTCTAAAAACTGTTCTATAAATTCTTAAAATAGACGTATCTTTCTTATTTGTGAACCGATTCAAATGAAACAAACACTAAATGTTAATCCAAGAAAATACCAACATATCAGTGAAAACCGCATCCTTCTAGGTTAAGCCGTTTCTGAGATTAGCGCGCACAAACGCACAGACAAATAGACAATAATTCTAAAAAACATTGTTTTGGGTTCTATTGCGCTAGTAAATAGCCCTAGTGACAGTTTTTCTCAAATATCTTCAATGTACAGACACCGACTTGTTACAGATTTATTATATGTATATATAGATATAGATGTAGGCTGCAAAGGGCTCTTTTAAGGATTTGTCACACTGGATGCGTTCTGCGGTCGCAATCAGGTCAAATTGAACGCAGCCCGCATTATGTATGAACAACATTGTCGGTCTCTATATATTTTGTATAGATTCGCAGGCGCAATATATAGAGACCGACAATGATGCGATTATGGTCCGATTTGGAGAATTCTATTTTTATGTGAAAGGGTAAAGGATTTGCCACACTGGATGCGTTCTGCGGTCGCGGTCAGATCGCACATCTATACAAAATATATACAGACCGACCATGTTGTTCATACATAATGCGGGCTGCGTTCAATTTGACCTGACCTCGACCGCAGAACGCAACCAGTGTGGCAAATCCTTCAAATTTGTATGACTACAATTTTTAGCCATTTCTGTTTTAATTGGCATCAAGGATGCAGTCGGTGAAACTGCATAATAAAGTATTATTTATTTATTTACTTTGTCACCAGTTTTCAGGGCATTCCGCTCTAATACCAAATACCTCGTAAAACGTCTGAGCATTCGCATAAAATGTGCTACTGAATTTATAGGCCAACACGATATTGCCTCGTTAAAAAAGCCACAAAATAAATAAATTATTTAGACAGAAAAAGCCCGTGCCGGTGGTAAATCGTTTTTTCTTTCCTGTTTTGAGAGCCGGCTTGATCTTTATCCTTTCCCACACTGTTTATTTGATGTTCATCTCTAAAATAGGTTAATTCAAGACGAAGGAAAATACAATTACTAAAGCTGGCATAATTGACATGCTTAGTTGCTCGTTAATTGATTAAGGACGGAAACCTGGACAGAAGCAACAGGCCCGCGCGGAGCGTGTGGGCGCTCCATGCGCGTGCGCCTGCCGTTAACTCGAATGAGTGCTCGTTAAAAAGCATCCCGCCGTGTAATTAGCGGCCCACAATGCAATCAAAATAAAACAAACCCCGCACTTTCGGCCCACGGCCCTCGCAGCTTCGTGACTTCAGTCGCAGATCCATCACGAAATTTTACACTCACATTGCATCTTATTAAGTGTTATGAAAGGCCTCGTAAGTGACAGCTCCTTTTAAGGGAGCTGAACGCCCCTTGCGGTCACCGAAACCGGCGCTTGCCGCGAAAGCTCTTTGAAGTGCATGCGCCCGCGCCAGGTCGGCCCCGTGATAAGCAACCACCATTTACTCGACTGACGACGTTTGTACATGACATCACGTCGAGATATCACCTAATGTTTCTAATCGATCATTTTGTATGACAATCTTATTTCTTACTATTTCTTATCTATCAAATTTGTAATTTTTTTACATCAAATTGGATTTTAAGAAACAAGCAGCTGCACAACATAGCAAATAGAAAATTGTAAGTATAAGCTGGTATTAAAAAGAGGCATTTAAGTATTCGCCTTATAAAATAATTTGTAGTACTCTAGTGATGCATAGCTTCGTAATTTACTATACAACGTAGTGTGAAGAAACAGATAACTCTCAGTTTAAAAAATACGACATAATAATATGAAGAATGAGCAATCTGCATGCATCAACATCAATTGGCCACGAGGTACTTATAAATAGGAGAATAGCTGGAGGGTGCTATTATCGCGTCGAGAAAAAGCTACCTCTCAATTTAGTGATAATTTCATAAAGACTCGAAGGCGGCGCCGGCGCGCGCGGGAGGTCTCGCGCGACGACCGCTAATTGTGAGCCGCTTTAAGGACACCGATCGATAACACGATAATGCCTCCAATGCCGGTCCGTCGTACACGCCGCTCGCGTTTCGCTTTTCTTCCGTCGCATGCGCATTAACAGGCAAATTATCTTCTCGCCAATTGAGTACGCAGCATTCCAGGCGTACTAAATGTTGCATTCCAGCTTTATAAAACATGAATCAATTTAAGTTTTGATAATTACTCTGAGTTGTGCGCCGGCATGTAGGTGGGTAACTAATTCAAAGATCCCTCCCTAATTAGTATGCAATGGGCCGTCCGTTTAAGATGAATCAGTCGATACGAGCCAAGCGCGATGTGCCGCGTGCCTGCACGCCCAGCTTGTACTTCGCTAACCCTTAATTTCAGTTATCACCCGCCTGCTCTTATACACTTACGTGTATGAAATAACAAAATACTGTGACTATCAGATGTTTAAATTACCGTGTGAAACTTCCATGAAGTGTGGAATAGCGCTTCATTTATAAAAGCGCATATTAACGCATCATACGCTTCACTAAAATAACATCTTGCTATGATAGGCTCGCCACCAATTGACGTGTAGAGGACGCTGCAATAATAGCTGCGAACTAATTCTGTAACTGGCAACCTACTGCAACGTTATAGATGCTCTTGTTAATCGCCGCATCAAAAACCTTCTTAAATAAAACAACTGATGGGAAAATATTCGTAGCACAAAGTGTCGTAAGAATTTATAAGCGTTCGCGTTAAGTTGATGGGGTGGGGCATCGCGGGCGCAGGAGATCACAGGCTGCAACCAGTTACATAACATGCATTATTTAAGCGATACAACCTTTTACGAAAGTAATAATGTGATAGAGACTACGCATGTCGCGTATAGTGAGTCAGGGAGCGTTGACCCCGCGTCGACGCCGACGCAAACTATTCCTGGGGGGTAGGCCACAATTTCTCCAACATGTAAATACTAACTGCACTTTATATATGCTAATTAAAATAATCTACAGCTTTATATTGCAGTCTCGGAAAACATAGGTAAAGGCAGCGTGCGACGTGATTTAAATAGAACTTTAAGTATAAAAATATCGCAAATAATAACAATGACTTCACAGAACTACATCCAAAGCGTATAAATCAACACGTAAAGTACCACTCCCTCGGTCATTAAAAAACTAATAAATAGGTAGGCAGGGACCTAATTTAAATAAAATATGTTTTCGTTATAGTATTTTTAGACAGCTTACATTCCAGAGGGAAAATTACATCCAGCGCCAAATGATATTTGCGGTGAAATTATTTTTATCGGTTGACAGTATCAGCAAAATTAGATATACATATAAATGCAAAAAATATTTACTTAAATTTAAAAGGAATCATCATTCCATTCCAAAAATTTACTTGCTCATCAATAATATTCAAAGTTTAACTTTACATAACGTACTTAAATTTGCAAATATTATGTACACACAATTTCCTTAATCATAGTTTCAAACTGTATCTACACTGACGTGCAAAAATAAAGGGTCGGTGGCAAAAATGACGATAACTACAAAACCCGCTGTGATAGCTTCTTCGAGTAAAATGAGTTTAGTAAAGAGTTTTATTCTTAACAAGAATAAATTTAATTGAAATAAAACTCTTTACTAAACACATTTTACTCGCGGGTTTTTTAGTTATCGTCATTTTTGTAACCGACCCTTTATTTTTGCTCGTCAGTGTATCTCAATGTACATGGAATCGCAGCGCTCGTACCCCTTACGAGAACTGTGATCATGAACCAAACCAATATTATAATTTCAATAAAAATCTTATTAAACTGTACCCTTCAAATAAATTAAATTCCTAAATCCTTTTTTTACTTCACTGCTCGCACTTTACCATCATTTAATTGCTAGATGTCCCAACAGTCGTCAGTACATGATTCAGTTGCAAGTGGATTTGCATTGCTGGCCGGGCGTCGGAGTTAAGAGGCTCGCGATCTCGTGTCGATACTGTCATATGACTAATGGCGCGGGCGCCGATCACAGATATCGACTAATAAAAGTGTATTGAAAACGCAAGGGGACGGGGTTCCGTTCCGACGATATCTTAGACGGTATTTTATTAGAGCTTGCTTTACTCCCAACCCGATTGATGGGTGCAAATTGCAAAAAATTAAAGCAATCCTTAAACCCACTATGCCATTTAATTGCATTGAAATCAATGTACAATTTTCACAATCCAGAACTCGAAAAAAAATCCATTACCTATATCTATTCTCAACATTTCGCTTCTTTAGAAGAACACTGACACAGTTACAAATTATTGTCTTTTTAAAACTACACTTTATGTAAAAAGAAAAACAAGTTTATTTTTGAAATGACAATAATTTGTAATTGTGTCAGTGTTCTACTATAGAAACGATTTATAAACTACAACTGACCAGAAATGTCCTGAAAAACTTAATGTATATTTATCTAGATAATCACTGTCAGTATTAAAATTTGTAACAAATAAAAACGATGTTACAGGTATCTTTGAACTCGTTTACAAACGTTTACTCCTTACATCTAAAAAGGAACCGACAAGATTAATTCAAGACTTTCTGTCTGCACTTTTCACAAGCACACATTTTATTATCCTTCATTCAATTCAACTAAAGCTGGAAATAATATTTAAACTTTTTAAATTAGGCATTAAATTCTTGCATGAAGCGTATGGCTTTTATATTCAAGGAACCCTGTATATGAGGGTTATTCGCAACTGCACCGCCCGCGTCGCGCCCGTTCCCACACACCGCCATGTGACTCGTCAGACCCGACCATATCTAGATACAGGCCAGGACGTGTCAAATCTATACAGAGTTATAGACCAGGAATGTATTGCTATTGAATACAATATATATCAGCGATTGAGAGTGAGCGTTTTCTTAAAACTAATGATATACTTACTTTAAATTTTGAGAAATGGTTGCAGAGTTTTCGTAGTAATTTAGGTGAGTACGGAAGCATATTTACTCGCATAAACGCGTTTATTCTACGTGTTATGCCTATATAAAATCTCGTTCGGTCTCAGGGTGAGGGCGGGCGGAAGCGGTAGCGATAGTATGGACTACTGCAAATTTTGCGCACGGGTTGTACATTATTTATACCTACAGACACTATGCCGCTACAACAGTAACAAAACAAAGATTGATGAACCTATGAACGTTTAATGCACTTTTAAACTAACATCTTCTCCATATGTTAAGTTCCCCATCGATCATCAACATTGTATGGCAGCTCCCGAGAAGTCTATCCATGTAAGGAATGAGGCTTGTTCAAGGATCTAATCTACAAAGCCGTTGCACAAGATAAAACGCGGGAAAGTGTCGCACAGCACTCTGCTCATTTAACAAGCCAATTATTTAAAGTATACGTTTTAATAGGGATGGGTCGCTTATTCATGCTCGCGAACTATTTCAGGTAGGTAGTTAAGTATTCTTTCTCTTATTGACATACAGGCAAACAGTTTAAATGAAGTAGGCTTTGTATGCGTTCACAAATACGAAGGTTAAAGTAAAAATATGTAAAAACAGTAACAAAATCAAGCGCTTTGCCTAATCTCTTAGATTTTGATGTTAATATGGCATAGATAAAACGTTATTAATAAAATAGTTAATATTCATGAATAGTAACAGATAGCTAGGTTCTAACGACCGTACATTGACGACAATACATTATGTTAAGATAACATTTTATAGTAGATTTAACCCAGTTTCTTGTCGGCGACAACAATGTGGTTTATATGAGTATACGTTGGGTACTATAACTTGTTCCTTATACTGAAACGCGGTGATAAGCATAATTACTTGAAATTGGGGCATTACATCCGGCCGTGCGGCAGTAAATTTAAGGTATTATCCCGGTCAGTGACTAAATATTAGCTCGAAATCTGTGCTACTCTACGCTCAAACCCGCAGTCAAATCATACAGCAGTCAAAGATAGGATATGTTTTCTCAAAGAAATGTCCCAATTAAAAACGCTGGTTTTCATTAAGTACAGTTGATTATATGTAGGTATAGACTCTATTTACATTCTCGTTTTTATGTCCACGCAGATTAAGTTTATGTGTAGCTTCATTAAGTTGTTAAGAATTAAATAAGAACGCGGTTAAGAGTGGTGAACTCCACGCCGCTACGTGGTTGTACCGGATGTGGAGACCTTGCCAAATGAGTGGTGCAGACCGCACCGCGGCCGCTGCAGAAGCGTGCTGGGGCGCAGACGGCGACGACAGACGCTTCCGGGCCCAGCGCGTGACGCGGCGTCAGCACTAAATATACCGGTGACAATGAGACACTCTGCCGCCGCCGGCGCTCGCGCCCCAGACGACCTCCACGGCATGTCATGGACACCATGCCTGACCTGAAACTGAAGCGACTCGTGCGTGTCGCCACTCCAGCCTTAATAAAACTAGGTTCAACAACCGAGCTGAACCAGAATGACGCCTCGCCTAGATATAGGCGGTATGCGGTTTAATATCTACCGAGATCGAAATAAATCGCTAGGATTATTGCCAAGTGGAAAATCATTAGGTATAATATATTGAACGCGCGGAATTCACTTTGACAATATTTTGACAGTGTGCGGTCTTGGGGATTTAGATCCGTCCGCGGCAAGCACACTCGGGCTTTTTTATCATTTTTATTTTCACGCGTTTGTAACGACTATATTTATCGACTGCTGCTTAAGGTTCTATTTTGATACGGGTTATTAAGACAAATCGTTACGGAAATAGCTTGTTTTCATTTCTTAATGAAGACAGACACATCCGTGTGTTGTTGGCGATCGCGATGTGTCTGGATTAGTGTAAGAAGTGAGTTCGAGAGAGGTCGGCGCAGGCGCTGCTCCGAGAGAAACGGGCGCCGCCGCGCGCCGGTGGCCATCTAAGGAGTGCAACTGTACAACCGGACCGGATTCACCTCGCTGTAGGCGACACTGCGCTATGTTACTACTCGATATACTGGCATGCCATCAACACATTACATACTTACCGAATCAAAATCATAATCTGACTTCTAAATCTCTTCAAGACATATCAACAACAATCAAGGCAAGTCTAGATAACTATCTTGATGATTGACATTTCAAACATGCGCCGAAGCTTGCGATGGACTTTTCGCATACTTTACTAACAAACACATGAAAACTAGTGAAGCAGATCGTTAGTATATTTTTCTATCCAGCGCCACAAAACATGGTTAGATAAGTTAGTCTAAATACATATCTTAAAAATCATCATATTAATGATTCACAATTCTTGAACATCTAGTTTATAAGCTCGGTTAATCTGAATCATTCAATACAATTGTTTTTAATATCCTCGCAATAACCCTCCTTCGACAGTCGGGTGAAAAGGTACTTGTTATGAAGGTATTTGTGACAAAAACGTATCTCTAGAAAGCCCTTGCAGCAGAAGCAAAAAGTAAATATACGTTCTCATTATTGTAGAGTCATTTTACGAACATTTTACGCTGTGACATTTGCAATGAAAGCTCTTGAATTTTGTCATAAAGTTGATAATGTTTTTTTTTTGACTCTACCATAGTTCGTTGCGTCCATCTAAGTATGGAAAAAGGATAGATTTTGCGTATCTCACTAAGTGTTATGTTATGATAGCAGGAAAACTGTGGCCGTTGCGTGTTTTCCGGTCGTCGTACCCTCATTATAACTCAATCGTCTACAAACGGACTGGACGTACAGATGTTCAAGTTTTTTCCCGCATTACAATCCCGACTTGCTAGGACACGTATTTATTTTTACCCTTTAGTTTACCAAGTAGGGCCTGGGTTGTCAAGAATCCTGCGCGATGGGTCCGGCCGAGACAGCGGGTCGCGCGCCGCGACTACCCCCCGCCAGCCACCCTCGCCGCGTCTGATTCCCACCACCGATCACTTTTATGAAATCTTTAAGCCCTTCACTCGTTTTACGACAATATATTACTCCTGTTTGTTGTTAAACCACATAATTTAATTAGAAGCTTCATAACTTGATCGGGTTTCACTATCGCACGACTGCACGAAAGTCGTAAAAATTCAGGTGAAGAAATCTACTTTTAGCAAATTAAATTAGATTAGACACGAGGCGATTATTATCACGATAGAAAAAGGGAACTAAAAGACTGTGAAGTAGAATTCTCAACGCCGCAGGGTTGGTTCTCGTGTGTACGTAATTTATGCCAGGACATAAATAGAGATGGTGAGGTGCCTGCTTACTTACCTATAACATAGGCGATCCGCATAACCGGCGCTTGGATATGAAAGTCATAGCATTTATCCAAACACGTTTCTCGAGCGATTGAGAAGAGTGCTGGGATCCATTACGTGTTGCATGAGCAAACAAACCCTCGTCGAGCCATTATCGCCGTTGAGTGGTAAATATAAGTGCGAGATTGGCGAGAGGGCGTCGGACAGGCGTGTTTGTTGAGGCTGCGCAGGCGGCTCCGACGATGGGTAATCTTTAGAAAATTGACATTTGGCGCCAAAAGGTTCTCTTGTTGGGAGTGCTGCGTTTCGCGCTCCCAGAGCGGGTAAATATTTATTGAGCTGAATTCATAAGCGCCTGCGTGTGTGCTCTGCGGAGTGACGACACACTTCGGCTGCTCGTTTTAAATGTAGATATTTACACTGAATGATTAGAGTAAACATCATTTTATAACTCGGTGAGCTACTTGAGTTTATTTCACATTGCAAATCTTGTGCCTTTCCTCCGATTTTTTGCAAACTTTCCAGTTGATAATCCACTTTCAAAAGTGTTGTCTTGGTACGCGAGAATTATATACATACACTCTTATTTGACCCTAGGGAGTGTATCGGTCTATTTGATGTTGTATAAGTATTATTGAATGCTTAACTTACTTATTAATTAACAAAGAATTTCAACACTTTGAAGGTTAAAAGTTAAAAGTTAAGTTACCTAAAAAAATTCAAGCCTATTAATCCTATATTGCTAATTGATAAAGTCATTAATATAGTTTCGTGATATCTACAATTGGAGCAGTTGATTTGATTAAATTACTACAAACGCAATTAGGCTTCTGTCTGTTTATTTGTCCTTGGAATTAAATGTTGGAAACGGAATTAAAGTATAGGTTTTTAAATTTCGATGTAAGTGCGTTTAGACAAAAAATGGGTAGAGTAAGGAATGTATGTAATTATTTCTGGAGTTTTCTGTCAGTATAATATTTACGATTTATTTGGTTAGGCCATTAAATATGTCAAGAGAGTTATGCTTAGCTCTTGCTATCTAATAGTATTGAAATAAAACACTATCTTGACATGACAGAAGCGCGCGCATTGCACATTCTATCTGGGTATATATTACAATACCGAAGTACGAAAGGCCGAATGTAATAAAACATCGAATGGGTCAAAAGACCGACACGATTTTTTTCTGAAACCGTTAACTTTTTAAGATTGTTATAAAACTAACCTAACCTAACCTATGATGCCATTAATAAATTCTGAGAAGTTTACAGTTTCAGAAAAAAATCGTGTCGGTCTTTTGACCCATTCGATGTTTTAATACATTCGGTCTTTCGTACATCGGTATTGTAATACATACCCCTGTCTTAATGATGATTGTATTTAACCTATGTATTTGAATTAATTACAACACGTAAGATAAATAAATAGTTGTTCATTATTAGTTGTGGATTATGTGGAATATGAATGTATCAATCGATAATGCACCTTATTGCAGCCATTAGAGATCAATGACATGCCTATACATAAATATAATTGTACAGATGGTGTCTCTACTATGTAACTATGTTATTGCGAGTTTATTTTGATGTTAATTTCAAATTAGAATATCCAGCTACCTTGTTTATTATGATAGAAGAAATTGTTTACAAGAATACAGAAACTAACCTTATAGTTGATCAACCATATTAATACCGTCTACCTATGTATGTTCGTGATCTCCTCACAGTAAAACCGCTGAATTAATTGTAATGAAATTTGGAAAGCAGAAAATTTGTCCAATAAAATAGGCTATTTCCTATTTGGTAAAACGATAAATTGCCAACTGTTACATAAACCAGTTATGGTTTTCAACAGTGGCTAGATTTGTAAAAAATGAAGAAATCTATAAAAATAAAAAATGTAGAAATCTATAAAAAAAAATCCTACGGGATAGCGATAAACGAATTACGTGCAGACAAAGTCGCGCATAAAAATAGGTTTGCTATATACCGTTTTAATAGATATTAGTTATTCCTACGTATGTTACCTACTTACAAACTATACGAACACTTTACCAATATGACCAAACACTTATAAATTTCGTATTTACAGCTTGAGATTGTTATTTATTATTTTTTGTTTCGTTTATAAATTATGAAATGCAGTCGCCTCACAGTCTGTCCAATAAGTATAGGAGGAACAACCAGCTCCTCTTTTTAGAACTGCTAATGAATGCCTTTATTAAGAACTGCATTGGTAATTGCAAGGATTGTTACACCTACTGCGCGAGTTTTTCTTCGATTCTCGTAACAAAGGAGCGAGCAGTTCGGATGTCGTGAAGAATGCCACCTCGTTTCCACCAGTCCTACTAGACAACGAGTCTCCGAGAATACCAAACAGCCATAAAAACTAGCGTCAACATTGTTGTTCGCTTGAAACTGCGTCATATGATATTTAATATCTACAATTAATTAATCTGATGAGATGAGCAATTTTGCTGGTGTATATTTTAAAATCTGATCGATATTAATATTGTAATATATGTACCGGTTTCTAATGGGTAGGCAGTGTTCATGCCGAATGTTTTATTTCTGATAACACCTGTGCTGTTTTTGAGTCACGTAGGTATATAGTGCAGTATTTAGTTTTTCTATTAAGTAAATCTAATCTATCTATCTATCTATCTATCTAATCTATCTATCTAATACCTTTAAACGAGCAATTCTTGTATATATGTATATATGTATATATATAATCAGGATCTCGGAAACGGCTCCAACGATTTCGATGAAATTTGGTATGTGGGGGTTTTCGGGGATGAAAAACTGATCTAGCTATGTTTCATTTTCCGAAAATCGCTTTTACTCGTGTTTTCCGGCTATTTTTGTTTGCATTAGAATATAAAGCTAAATTTCGCCGACTTCGAGCAGATCATAATGGCACATTAGAAATCGGGTGGTCGCGGATCCAGCCGACCTCGGTTCGATTCCACGTTTTTTTTCAAGATTTTTAGTTTTTTTCTTAAGTTTATTTTTCATGAGAAAACGTCAAGTTTCTTCTTTTGTGGGAAAAAGTTACTTTTTTGTGAGAAAAAGTATTATAGGGAACGTGCAGTAACTATAGGCGGCAGCACTAATGCGACAGAAGAGACACTATGCGGACAGTAAAACAAACTTATCAAGGTAAAACATTCAAATTGATGGCACCCTTATGGCACCAGTTGGCAGCACCGTCTATGTGCACGTTCCCTATTGGGAGCACAGAACAGGAAAAGCCGTTGTCTGTAAAGTCGGTTTACGGACGATAGTTTAACGTGACTCACCCCCCCCCCCCTCCGGTGTTTTTGTCAAATATCTTGAAAACGGTGCATCCTACGGCAAAATCAATGAAATTTTCATCCCCCCTTTAATGCCCCCGTGCTCCCTCCCCCGCATCCCCTCCCCCCTCACCCCCCCCCCCTCACCCCTCCGGTGTTTTTGTCAAATATCTTGAAAACGGTGCATCCTACGGCAAAATCAATGAAATTTTCATCCCCCCTTTAATACCCCCTGAACCCCCTCCCCCGCCCCCCCTCCCCCGCACATATATAATCAGGATCTCGGAAACGGCTCTAACGATTTCGATGAAGTTTGGTATTTGGGGATTTTCGGGGATGAAAAATTGATCTAGCTTGGTCTTATCTCTGGGAAAACGCTTGGTACCGAGTTTCTGCCCGAGCAGAGCTCGGTCGCCCAGGTACTATGTCTTAACGAGCGATATGTCAATTGGAACCTAAATTGGATAACAGCCTAGTTTCTGCCACGGAGTGATATATGGAGGAATATCACGAGCCATATACTTTAATTTTAAGCAATGTTTTAACATATGTAGGTATTCCGTGGGCACATTTACGAGTAAGTATACCTATACCGTTGGTGACTGACAAATAACGCACAACCTAAACGTCTGAAGGGTGCGACTAAAACACGACCCCGTATTTGTTGCCCCGGAATAAACGATAATAATGCGCGACCCAATAATTCAAACCCTTATGGTAATTACATGAGGGTTCCAATTATTAAGTAAATATCCATTAACCGCACTAAATTAAACCGTACCGTACCAAACCACCTAACTACTAAGCCGTAATGGCCTAGCGGTTTAACGTATGGCCTCTCAAACAGAGGATCGTGGGTTCAAATCCCGGCTCGCACCTCTAAGGGTGAGGCTCACGAGCGTAATTTTGTGAGTTGTGAGCGGCAGAATTTCGGTTGCGCCATACATTGTGTCATGTGAGTGTCACGTGATGGCATGCATATTGTATTGTATGGCGCGGACCAAAATTCTGCCGCTCACGACTCACAAAATTACGCTCGTGTGGCCTCACCCTATGGATTTCGGAATTTATGTGTGAAATTACATTTGAAATTCACCATGAGCTTTACGGTGAAAGAAAACATCATGAGGAAACCTGCATACCAATCCCAATCCCCGGTCAATAAACAAATTAAATGGTGTATGTGAAGTTCCCAATCCGCACTGGGCCCACGTGGGAACTACGGCCCAAGCCCTTTCATTCTGAGAGGAGGCTTGTGCCCTGCAGTGGGACGTATATAGGCTGGGATGATGTACCGAGCCTACCACCACCAGTAACTACCACCGTATTGAGTTTAAACTTAAAACTAAATTAGGATTAAAATTTGGCCAACGCGTATACCTGGAATATCTAAGAGGTGCACTAAGAGGGATTTTCGGATATCTAAGCGTGGTAGAGAATTAGTTTATTTCTCTTTCTTTCGCGGGACGAAGATTAATAATAGAAGTTAGTCACGAAAAGATGTATTTTAATCCATTTATATTGACATCAAATTACTAGGTAATTCAAAAGCGACTTGATATTTTACATTTCCTTTTGAGTATGCTCCACTGATATCGATAAAATTTCATTTCTAAAAGTTCCTAGCCATATATCCACAGTAACCGAGTGTTTCAACACAAATTAGTAATTAGTTTCAAGTAGTTTCAACTAATGAATGATCCGACCGATTTCGGCCATGGCGACTATAGTATAAATCTTCCCAGGTGAATTTTTCGCTTCGAGCCATTACATTAAATTTCAACCTTAATACGACAAACGATACCGTTTGTTTTGAAAGATAAGGCTCGAAGCGAAAAATTCACCTGGGAAGATTTATACTATACTTCGACTCCTAATTAAATTGCATAATATTAAGGAGTTGAAATTAAACGCTGGTCTCGGGCACGCTGGAACCGAGAAAATGGTAGAAAAAACTCTGAATACTCAGCATCTTTTCCTTTTCAAATCGCTACCGGCAATTTGTGTCCTATTGTGTGCTTTGATTTTTTTACCACTAAGTATTTCTTTTAAACGTTTTATTTTTTACAACTACATCAACCCCTCAATATCAAGCTACTCGTACTATATTTATTCCGAATAAAAAAAACTTTTCCAGGCTTTTCCAAGCTCTAAGAAGCTGACAAATTCTGTCTGACTGATTAACGGATGGAACATGAAATGTTAAGAATTCTTTTAAAATACCTAGTCTGCTTTTTTTCAGAGTGTGCACCACAGAAATAATACCAAGAAGAATATAAGAGTAAAGCTACAAACGCGCATTTTCAGCCTCATATTAGTTTTCGTTGCTCAGTAAACGAAGTTAGCTTTTCAAAAAAGTTGGATAAAGCAGAGATGGTGGTGCAAAAAGTATTAAGTAAGTATATTTCATCGCTCATTTGCTAGTTGGATATCCAAAGAAGTGGCGACATTGATTGTAGAAGGAGATACACACAATAACATTTCTGTTCCTCATATTATTAGGTGTGTGGTGGCTAGATGTCGCGGGGCGGGCGGATGCACGTGCGGCGATGGACTAGCGTGCTGGAGCGCGCCTTGCACTTCCGACTCGCATTAATTCCCGCGCCATTCATACAACTGCGTCATTCATTTAATTCAAGTTCATAACGAGAGTCGACCATCGCACGTGGGAGGGGCTCGCGGCACGCCGACAAACCCGCGCCCGCGACTTAACCATTATCACTAACTTTTAGTGTCGATAAAGATAAAGCCCCGATTTCCACGATTCATCCGGCGACACAAAAATGACCATAAAATAAATCTGATCGCTCAAGTTTCGGGACCGCATTTATTGCTTCTCAGTATTAACACCGTTTTAAATCCTCTAAGGCGCACGATATTTCACGGCACCTTTAAAGCGGGCTTCTAATTATACGGCCGGGCTCCGGTGACAGCGCCGGGCGCCGCGGCGAGTGGCGCCGAGATGGTATCACGGGAACCGTCGCACCGCCATACTTTTCTAACTTTTTGGCTTGTCGGGTCGCGCGGGGGCGTATTGTGTGCAATTGTAGCACGCGAGGGCACCTCCGGCCGACGACCCGCTGTCCCTCGCGTCATTTAATCCGACAGCGTTATGGTTGGCCCGGCGCCTTTGTTGGCTACCGGCTTAATGAGAACCGTGGGTGGCTTATGACACGTCAGGATATGATCATAAAGGTGCCAAAAATTCTACCTGCCCCAGGTTGCGCCGACGACATTCCTATCCCGCGCCTTTCAAAATTAATGTCTATTGTCCGCGCGTGCGCTGGCGCGATGGCGCTGCGCCGCGGCACATGACCGCCGCGCCGAGGGCTCAACAATCAGTAGGTATAAGTATACGCAATTTATATAAACACGCATTCAAATAACTCGACCCGGCGTCGGTTTCTGATGTAGCGTCGCGTTAATTGAGATGTATGCACTTAAATTCTTTGACCCCAATTAATTTCGTGGAAGTGAGTTCGTTGGGCGTTAATTAAGTGTGCTAATATTTGCTAACACGTTAACAGGTCCAGCCGTAAGGACGCATATTATAAATGCAGCTTCAATTCGTTTAGGTAGGTATAATCATTGATGCCAAAGTAAGCGAAATCTAACTAACTTCTTTCTAAATTTTTGTGCAAATATAGATAAATATTGCAATTCAATACTCAACCCTCCATAAGTAAATAGCAGTTGTAAATAAATATAACGTATAGTAATGAATAATTATCCACACAAGTCAGCATCGTACGAGTATAGAAGTATTCATTAACATTAGTAATTAGATAGACATACGAGTAAACCTGAATCATGTTTAGGTGCTATGTCAGACTTTGAAATACGATAGACAAACAATTTCAAACGCAGTAGGAAATGATGCAGGTTTTATAGCCGAGTCCAGTTTTCCGTTAGGTATAAGTACGGATGCGCGACATGTGTATGACTCCGATCCGAATTTGAAATTTACTGGTAAATAAAAATACACATCGTATCGTACGTTTGTACAGTAATGCAATTTGAGTGCAATGCATTGCACATGGCGTGACGTCACCCTGAGCGTTTGTTACGGCTCGGGGCAATGAACCACGGACTGAATTGGACATACTTAAGTGTCCTGCGATGGAGAGCAGTACCGACAGAGCCACCCGACCGCGGCATCACACAGCGCTGCTCGCTTCCTCGGACCAGCCGCTAAATGAAACGTCATCATTAACTGCTGACACACCAGCTTGCTAACAAAGTGTATGCTACTCATTCATTTGACTGATTTATTTTATGTGTAAGCATGCCCGATTCTCATAATTTTCTGTTGCCACGCGACCAAGGGTATCTACTGAACAAAACAAGGATATCTTTCGTATTCATCATGTATTACCTCATTTGCCTCCCTCTCATAATAATAAAAAAAAAATCGTTTGTAGCTTTAAGTTTTAGCAACGCCTTTCCAAATCGACGATAAAGTGCTTTACAGACACAATAGCATTTAGTAAATCCATCAAACGAAAAAGCATTTTAAAACTAAATAATGACCCTTGAATAATGCATATTCATAATGGCTAAAGTAAATGCGTAAGACAACGATATTGCGGGACCTTACAATGTCGCGCAACGCTCATTCTCAGTCCGGACACGGCGCGATGTAGGTATTTACGAGTAAATACACAAACAATCTCATTCGCTGAGCGCATAATATCTGCAATAATGCGCACGAGCATTCCAGAAATCAGGATTAAATATAAGACTACTCGCTACCTACTTTTATAGTCTTACATTCCGCCGTTTCAGCTTTTGCTGATGTTATCTAAAAACCCTGTCATTTCCATAAGCAGCAACAAAGATCTTAACAGATAAATAATCGGTCGCGTCCAACGAAAAACTAGATCGTTGGTCACACCCAAGTTAATGAATTTTATGAAAGAATTGCTTTTTTTTCTGCACGAGCAAATATGTATGATACTCGTCTCGATGTACCTAATTTAAAATACACTCTCATAACTGAATAATAATGAATAATAAATACTTGAACTGAAACACCAGAATGCATTACTTTGCCGCGTAGAGACAAGAAGTCTCCACGAATATCAAATTTGAGATATCAGTTGTTTTGTTTAATCATGCTGTACCTACCTTGGTTTTTACAGAAATGTCAGATCTGATTATTCTATTATGTTTTTCGAACTAAGATCGTATCTCTTTATCATGGACTCAAGTGTAATATGTTGAATCGAATCAATCGATCTGTCAATACATCTTTTGACAGTGTACCCGTGGAGTTCACGTGACTGCACGGATCGTTCCGCGTTGTTCCCGTGTGTACTACTCCAAACGTATAACCATTACGCAAGCCCGGGCCCGGCGTTGGCGCCCTTTCAGCCGACACCCACCGCACCCGCGTCACGCGGGCCACGTAGGTACACTCTAATAATAAACATAAATAAATAAGATGCAACCCACAGCACAGCACATAGCGCGACGACGACCATTCATAGGCGTTTCGTGGATGCTGAATACAACAAAATGGTTAACAATTCATCGCCTAATCAGATATTGACTTAGATTAAATAGATAAGAAGGAAGTAGTCGTTTTTAAAGTAATCGTACACTCTTTTACGTGTTGTGCACTTATTCGTAAACTATCACTGCTTTTAATACGAACGGCAATTATTATGTATGTTTCCTTGTCACGTCTTGTCTCGACCGTCTAGACTTTCCTGACGAAGACAACTTTTTCACTTCTCGGTAATACAATTTTTGGCACACTTGTAAAAATGTCTTGGCAAACATACCTAAGTGACTTTCAGCCGATCCGGAAAATGAATGAAAGTCGACGGGTAAGTAGTGAGTCACGTTCCATCGGATTGTCTACATATTTACGGAAAAGTAATGACGTGGTGATCGCGGCCATCGCCAAGGCTGTGAGATGCGACACTCGACACCGGCGGCATTGCCGCGCACTGCCGCCTATTCTAGCCTCCATTAATGCACTTACACTAGTAGGTATCAAATCCAATAGCTCCGTAACATACTCGTACCTATATCACAGCACAGCGATGAACAAGAAAATAAAGGCAAAATTTTGCACCAGCGTAGGTACACTAGTTGCGGATTATATGGCTTTGTCGTAAATGACGTCAGCGTGTTAGCTAAGCACTAAAGTTTATAGGCAATCGAAGCTGCAATACGACATTTAGTCAACAGAATCATTAAACGTATAAGCACACCTTGAAGTCCAGCGATTTTATCTAGCGCTAAGTTGCTATTAGATTTAGAAATAGGTATACTTGAGTGTTTGCTATGATGAGTTTCACAATTTATTTAGTTAATGTTACTTACTTACTTAGATTTTAACACATCTATAAAAAGACGGGTTAGAGCATATCTATGTACACTCTGCAGAATATAACTTTATTTCTAAAAATAACATGGATCAATTAACCACTCAAGTGTTATTTCTTAGTTGGAGAGAGACGAAAATGGTCACAGTCCAAAGTTCTAGATCCAAAGGATGTTCTCACTGTGCGACGAGCTTGATGTAGGTACCTATATCTAAACATGACCATTTAATAAATAAAGGATGATTAATTCGATCACAAGCTGAACAAACTCCGATAATTGAATTAAAAATACATGTTTATAAATATCGATATATAGCCAGAATGAGACTAATTTATAGACGTAAATTTTATGTGTAAGTGCTGTAATTTTTAAGACAAGACTTTATGCAGTCAGAATGCACTTTTTTATTATTATGGTGCTGACTCTACGTGCTATGTTCATTAATGGAAAATCTTCATCTTAGAATTAAAAGACCAACCAGTCAAGTATCTAATTTAGTTATTTTTTAAATCCTTAACGCCCAGCCAAAACCCTTAGTCCTAGGCTGAATAGCACTTGTTTTTATAGTGAAGACAAGTATTAATAAGGGCGAATGTCTTGAAATTTCCACCGGATAAAGATTAAAGGGATTATTATAAATTCACTTCAAAGTGTCAGTATCACCATAACTACAAGTAGTGGAACGCTGAAATGTAATATCCAAGTACAGCTAAAAACTCCGTTGCTGGTTGTAGCAAAAGCTTTATTCAATGAAAGAGATGAAGAATCACAAATTCGATTTATGCGCAAAAGGAGTAGCGGGCTAAAGCTAGTCTAATACATGTTACTAATTGTTTAAAAACGATCATTCATATTCGTACATTTGGTACCTAAAGATAAGATTGCCAAATCATACGACATTGATCTGATACATAATTATTATTAACGTAATGATTAATGAAACATCAACTCAAGTGAAACATGCATTAGAAACATAAATCTCGCGATTATTTATTTCTGGGGTGAAATTACCTAAAATGTAACAATAAAAAAACCGTGTAGGTACTCGTAAGGGCGAGTCGGACTCGTGCATGAAGGGTTCCGTACCATTATCTATAAAAACGGCAAAAAAAAACACGTTTGTTGTATGAGAGCCCCCTTAAATATTTGTTTTATTTTAATTTAATAATTTATTTTTAAAGTTAATATATAACTAAATATTCTGTGAATATTTCAAGCGTCTACCTGTTACCGTTATCAATATCGAGCAAAAACAAGCAAAAAAATCACGTTTGTTATATGGGAGCCCCCTTATATATTTAATTTATTCTGTTTTTTAGTATTTGTTGTTATAGCGGCAACTGAAATACATCATCTGTGAAAATTTCAACTGTCTAGCTATTACGGTACTTGAGATACAGCCTACCAGCCTGGTAACAGAGGGACGGACAGATGGACAGACGGACAAAGGAGCCTCAGTAATAAGGTCCCATTTTTACCCTTTGGGTACGGAACCCTACAATGTTGTTTGTATATACATAGATTCGCTGCCGTCTGTCAGAATGGAGACTTTTTCAGGTGCCACAAACGCACATGTGCGTTTCAATGACTGCCAACCTGTGGCAGCGGCACTATAGGCAAAACTCACGAAAACTCATATGCGTTCCCGGTAGTGAATGCATTAAGTTGAATTAAAGGGTCACCAAATACCGTAAGCCGTGGTGGCCTAGCGGTTTGAACTATGGCCTTTCAAGCAGAGGGTCGTGGGTTCAAATCCAGGCTAGAACCCCTGAGTTTTTCGGAATTTATGTGCGAAATTACATTTGAAATTTACCATGAGCTTTACGGTGAAGGAAAACATCGTGAGGAAACCTGCATGCACCTGCGAAGAAATTCAATGGTGTATGTGAAGTTCCCAATTTGTACTGGACCCGCGTGGGAACTACGGCCCAAGCCCTGCGCACACTTTCGCATTTATAACATTAGTTTGGATACCAGATTAGTAAGATTAAAGTCATTCGGCATTACATAGCAAAAAATCTGAAGCATGATATTATTATTATAATTAATAGAATCATTAACAACTTATTTTTTCTTATGTACTTTTTAGGGTTCCGTACCCAAAGGGTAAAACGAGACCCTATTACTAAGACTCCGCTGTCCGTCCGTCTGTCTGTCTGTCCGTCACCGTAGATAGTTGAAATGTTCACACATGATGTATTTCTGTTGCCGCTATAACAACAAGTACTAAAAAACAGAATAAAATAAATATTTAAGGGAGCTCCCATACAACAAACGTGATTTTATTGCCGTTTTTATAGATAATGGTACGGAACCCTTCGTGCGCGAGTCTGACTCACACTTGGCCGGTTTTATAATCCTATTTTATATTAATGAAACCATTGCATACAATGTAATTGCTTTCTCCAAAACTGCTCCAACGATTTGGATGAAATATTGAATGTTGGTGAAATTTTGTCTTTCAAGTTCATCTAAATAAATAAAAATAAGTAATAAATGGTAAAAAAATGTTTAATTTTTTTCGATAAACTTTAGGATTTTACTTACTTATTATATTAATATAATTCTAAGGTGCTTTAATTTGGGATCCATTTCGAAAAAATATCCTTTGAATTCCTTTAAAATATGACAGGACTGTCAATCTTAAGTGGGTCCCAAATTAAAGCTCGTGACTGTATCGTATTAGTTCCAATAAAGTTTCAAAGTGAAAGTTAAAAAAAACCGGTCAAGAGCGTGTCGGACACGCCCAAGATAGGGTTCCGTAGCAGGTACGATAAAATCTTTGCATACTTTATTAATGTGGTTGTTTTGGTCCCAACGTCGGCGGTACAGCGCCGTCTATCGGCGAATTGGGTAACTAATCTGCAGTCTACTAGAAGTAGTAACTATGTATGTTGATTGTTTTTCAGATGTAATATATTTTTTTTATTTGAAAGAAGATACTGTTAGCGTGATCTTATAGGTTTTAAAGAAAAAAAATGCTTGCAATGGTGGTTAAATTACAATCTTAGTTTAAAAATATTTTTTTACAAAAACTTAAAAACCGCTCAATTGATTAAGTTGAAAATAATTTTCCTTGAAAGTTTTTATTAAGTTTAACTTACGTGATTTTTTTCACATTTATTAGACGTGCGGTTCTAAAGTTAGAGGGGGGGGACACATTATTGTGAACTTTCGGAGTGAATATCTCCGAAAATATTCACTTTATCAAAAAATGGTTTCATCAAATCCCTATTTATTTTCAAATACCTATCCAATGATACCCCACACTATGGGGTTAGTCGAGAAAAAAAAATCACCCCCACTTTAAGTCTATGGGAGGTACCCTAAAAAAATTTTTTTTATTTTGTTTTTATTTAATCACTTTGTCGGCATGACTGATATATATATTCATGCCAAATTACAGCTTTCTAGTACTAACAGTCTCTGAGCTTAGCCGCGGACGGACAGACAGACGGACAGACATGGCGAAACTATAAGGGTTCCTAGTTGACTACGGAACCCTAAATATGTAAAGTTGCATTATAATTTCTTTTGATCGCGTGGACCTCGAAAATTCATTTTTATGGCTTCAAAAGACCATATAGCATAGGTACTGCTCGAACATACACTTAATAGTATGAATTATTTGATACTTGTACCCAGTAAATTCAAATTGGTACCTCTTCCCGTTCCTGACAAAAAAATGGTGACTGACTGTCGCACTCATGCGCAGACGGACAATGAGGAATCTTATAAGAGTTCCGTTTTTCCTTTTTGAGGTACGAAACTCTGATGGATTGGGTTTTAAAATAAAGTTGTGGATTTTACCACAAAAAAAAATAAACATGTCTCAGAAAGTCCCATATATCGGTGTTCTATGCCACAAACATGCTCAAATATAAGTTCAACGATTGCCTAAATACAGGAGACGTCTTAAACTGTTTTTTTTACTACAATGTAATTGCTATTTTCAATAGGTTTACCCATTCGTTACTGCAAAAGCTTGTTACAGGCTCTTCTAAACTATTTGATAGCTTCGGCGTTTTTCGAAGAATTAGCTTATCGCTATCACGCGAAAATTATGCAATTTTTCAGGATAAATAGTGCGACATACATTAATCCAGATTCTAAAATTGTCTACTTTTGTATTTATAATATGGATTTTTGAAACACCGGCGTTTGGAAATTAGGTAGAACTGTGCAAAATATCGACGACCTTACGGTCGAAACAAGACAACTATTCTATCAATATGCATTCAAATAAATAACGACATCATCATCGTCATCATTGTCAGCCAAAAGACGTCCACTGTTGGGCATAGGCCTTCCCCTACAGTGAGAACATAAAATATTTTGAAAAATATTACATAAAACACAAAAATTTTAGTTTTACCTATTGTGGAAGTTAACTTGCTATTTTTTCTTGCTAAGTTTACTTTTTAACATGAATCGAGCAATTCTTGCTTCTTCAATTATTTATGTCGGGGATCTTGGAAACGGCTCTACCGATATCAATGAAATTTGCTATATGAGAGTTTTCAGAGGCGAACGATTGATCTAGCTTGTTCATATCTTTGGAAAAACGCGTGTTTTCCAGTTTTAGCCCCGGTGAATTTCGGTCACCCAGGTATTAGTAGCACGTTCAAATCGATTTAATATTTACTCATTTTCCCGCCAAGTGCACTAGAAAATATGTTCTAGTGCGTCTCTAAAATGACTCTATAATTTCTATTTTCATTGACTTCTTTGGGAATAATGCAAGTGCACAAAGAACCTTTCAGTAAATAAATAAATAAATAATTAAAAAACCATTTATTGCCCACAAAAAAAGAAGAAAAAGAAAAAATACACAAAATTGTGGCAAAAGGCTCAGGCTCAGCATGTGCGGTGAGGATTACTCATCACCGCGCTGGTTTTCAGCCTGCGCCCTTATAGCGTGCTGACATTGCAAAAACAGGCGGGTAGGATTCTGCTGACCGTGATTATAAAATTACAAGATGTACATATTTGTACACTTATTGATGCTTTAGATAGGTACCTGCGTAGTATCTACTATGTTTTGAGCTTTGCTGTTAGTTTTTAAAGCATACAATTAAATAATTT